>JANIIK010002495.1:0-29424 GCA_027704905.1 Muraenolepis orangiensis | reverse complement strand
TGGTTGAATGCTGGGGCTATCTCCACAGAACGCGTTCCGATAGTCTGGTTGCTGCTGGGCTATCTCCACAGTCGTTCCTATAGTTCTGGTTGCTGCTGGGGCTATCTCCAGCAGGGTCGTTCCTATAGTCTGGTTGATGCTGGGCTATCTCCACACGTTCCTATAGTCTGGTTGATGCTGGGCTATCTCCACAGCGTTCCTATAGTCTGGTTGATGCTGGGCTATCTCCACAGCGTTCCTATATCTGGTTGATGCTGGGCTATCTCCACAGCGTTCCTATAGTCTGGTTGATGCTGGGCTATCTCCACAGCGTTCCTATAGTCTGGTTGATGCTGGGCTATCTCCACAGCGTTCCTATAGTCTGGTTGATGCTGGGCTATCTCCACAGCGTTCCTATAGTCTGGTTGATGCTGGGCTATCTCCACAGCGTTCCTATAGTCTGGTTGATGCTGGGCTATCTCCACAGCGTTCCTATAGTCTGGTTGATGCTGGGCTATCTCCACAGCGTTCCTATAGTCTGGTTGATGCTGGGCTATCTCCACAGCGTTCCTATAGTCTGGTTGATGCTGGGCTATCTCCACAGCGTTCCTATAGTCTGGTTGATGCTGGGCTATCTCCACAGCGTTCCTATAGTCTGGTTGATGCTGGGCTATCTCCACAGCGTTCCTATAGTCTGGTTGATGCTGGGCTATCTCCACAGCGTTCCTATAGTCTGGTTGATGCTGGGCTATCTCCACAGCGTTCCTATAGTCTGGTTGATGCTGGGCTATCTCCACAGCGTTCCTATAGTCTGGTTGATGCTGGGCTATCTCCACAGCGTTCCTATAGTCTGGTTGATGCTGGGCTATCTCCACAGCGTTCCTATAGTCTGGTTGATGCTGGGCTATCTCCACAGCGTTCCTATAGTCTGGTTGATGCTGGGCTATCTCCACAGCGTTCCTATAGTCTGGTTGATGCTGGGCTATCTCCACAGCGTTCCTATAGTCTGGTTGATGCTGGGCTATCTCCACAGCGTTCCTATAGTCTGGTTGATGCTGGGCTATCTCCACAGCGTTCCTATAGTCTGGTTGATGCTGGGCTATCTCCACAGCGTTCCTATAGTCTGGTTGATGCTGGGCTATCTCCACAGCGTTCCTATAGTCTGGTTGATGCTGGGCTATCTCCACAGCGTTCCTATAGTCTGGTTGATGCTGGGCTATCTCCACAGCGTTCCTATAGTCTGGTTGATGCTGGGCTATCTCCACAGCGTTCCTATAGTCTGGTTGATGCTGGGCTATCTCCACAGCGTTCCTATAGTCTGGTTGATGCTGGGCTATCTCCACAGCGTTCCTATAGTCTGGTTGATGCTGGGCTATCTCCACAGCGTTCCTATAGTCTGGTTGATGCTGGGCTATCTCCACAGCGTTCCTATAGTCTGGTTGATGCTGGGCTATCTCCACAGCGTTCCTATAGTCTGGTTGATGCTGGGCTATCTCCACAGCGTTCCTATAGTCTGGTTGATGCTGGGCTATCTCCACAGCGTTCCTATAGTCTGGTTGATGCTGGGCTATCTCCACAGCGTTCCTATAGTCTGGTTGATGCTGGGCTATCTCCACAGCGTTCCTATAGTCTGGTTGATGCTGGGCTATCTCCACAGCGTTCCTATAGTCTGGTTGATGCTGGGCTATCTCCACAGCGTTCCTATAGTCTGGTTGATGCTGGGCTATCTCCACAGCGTTCCTATAGTCTGGTTGATGCTGGGCTATCTCCACAGCGTTCCTATAGTCTGGTTGATGCTGGGCTATCTCCACAGCGTTCCTATAGTCTGGTTGATGCTGGGCTATCTCCACAGCGTTCCTATAGTCTGGTTGATGCTGGGCTATCTCCACAGCGTTCCTATAGTCTGGTTGATGCTGGGCTATCTCCACAGCGTTCCTATAGTCTGGTTGATGCTGGGCTATCTCCACAGCGTTCCTATAGTCTGGTTGATGCTGGGCTATCTCCACAGCGTTCCTATAGTCTGGTTGATGCTGGGCTATCTCCACAGCGTTCCTATAGTCTGGTTGATGCTGGGCTATCTCCACAGCGTTCCTATAGTCTGGTTGATGCTGGGCTATCTCCACAGCGTTCCTATAGTCTGGTTGATGCTGGGCTATCTCCACAGCGTTCCTATAGTCTGGTTGATGCTGGGCTATCTCCACAGCGTTCCTATAGTCTGGTTGATGCTGGGCTATCTCCACAGCGTTCCTATAGTCTGGTTGATGCTGGGCTATCTCCACAGCGTTCCTATAGTCTGGTTGATGCTGGGCTATCTCCACAGCGTTCCTATAGTCTGGTTGATGCTGGGCTATCTCCACAGCGTTCCTATAGTCTGGTTGATGCTGGGCTATCTCCACAGCGTTCCTATAGTCTGGTTGATGCTGGGCTATCTCCACAGCGTTCCTATAGTCTGGTTGATGCTGGGCTATCTCCACAGCGTTCCTATAGTCTGGTTGATGCTGGGCTATCTCCACAGCGTTCCTATAGTCTGGTTGATGCTGGGCTATCTCCACAGCGTTCCTATAGTCTGGTTGATGCTGGGCTATCTCCACAGCGTTCCTATAGTCTGGTTGATGCTGGGCTATCTCCACAGCGTTCCTATAGTCTGGTTGATGCTGGGCTATCTCCACAGCGTTCCTATAGTCTGGTTGATGCTGGGCTATCTCCACAGCGTTCCTATAGTCTGGTTGATGCTGGGCTATCTCCACAGCGTTCCTATAGTCTGGTTGATGCTGGGCTATCTCCACAGCGTTCCTATAGTCTGGTTGATGCTGGGCTATCTCCACAGCGTTCCTATAGTCTGGTTGATGCTGGGCTATCTCCACAGCGTTCCTATAGTCTGGTTGATGCTGGGCTATCTCCACAGCGTTCCTATAGTCTGGTTGATGCTGGGCTATCTCCACAGCGTTCCTATAGTCTGGTTGATGCTGGGCTATCTCCACAGCGTTCCTATAGTCTGGTTGATGCTGGGCTATCTCCACAGCGTTCCTATAGTCTGGTTGATGCTGGGCTATCTCCACAGCGTTCCTATAGTCTGGTTGATGCTGGGCTATCTCCACAGCGTTCCTATAGTCTGGTTGATGCTGGGCTATCTCCACAGCGTTCCTATAGTCTGGTTGATGCTGGGCTATCTCCACAGCGTTCCTATAGTCTGGTTGATGCTGGGCTATCTCCACAGCGTTCCTATAGTCTGGTTGATGCTGGGCTATCTCCACAGCGTTCCTATAGTCTGGTTGATGCTGGGCTATCTCCACAGCGTTCCTATAGTCTGGTTGATGCTGGGCTATCTCCACAGCGTTCCTATAGTCTGGTTGATGCTGGGCTATCTCCACAGCGTTCCTATAGTCTGGTTGATGCTGGGCTATCTCCACAGCGTTCCTATAGTCTGGTTGATGCTGGGCTATCTCCACAGCGTTCCTATAGTCTGGTTGATGCTGGGCTATCTCCACAGCGTTCCTATAGTCTGGTTGATGCTGGGCTATCTCCACAGCGTTCCTATAGTCTGGTTGATGCTGGGCTATCTCCACAGCGTTCCTATAGTCTGGTTGATGCTGGGCTATCTCCACAGCGTTCCTATAGTCTGGTTGATGCTGGGCTATCTCCACAGCGTTCCTATAGTCTGGTTGATGCTGGGCTATCTCCACAGCGTTCCTATAGTCTGGTTGATGCTGGGCTATCTCCACAGCGTTCCTATAGTCTGGTTGATGCTGGGCTATCTCCACAGCGTTCCTATAGTCTGGTTGATGCTGGGCTATCTCCACAGCGTTCCTATAGTCTGGTTGATGCTGGGCTATCTCCACAGCGTTCCTATAGTCTGGTTGATGCTGGGCTATCTCCACAGCGTTCCTATAGTCTGGTTGATGCTGGGCTATCTCCACAGCGTTCCTATAGTCTGGTTGATGCTGGGCTATCTCCACAGCGTTCCTATAGTCTGGTTGATGCTGGGCTATCTCCACAGCGTTCCTATAGTCTGGTTGATGCTGGGCTATCTCCACAGCGTTCCTATAGTCTGGTTGATGCTGGGCTATCTCCACAGCGTTCCTATAGTCTGGTTGATGCTGGGCTATCTCCACAGCGTTCCTATAGTCTGGTTGATGCTGGGCTATCTCCACAGCGTTCCTATAGTCTGGTTGATGCTGGGCTATCTCCACAGCGTTCCTATAGTCTGGTTGATGCTGGGCTATCTCCACAGCGTTCCTATAGTCTGGTTGATGCTGGGCTATCTCCACAGCGTTCCTATAGTCTGGTTGATGCTGGGCTATCTCCACAGCGTTCCTATAGTCTGGTTGATGCTGGGCTATCTCCACAGCGTTCCTATAGTCTGGTTGATGCTGGGCTATCTCCACAGCGTTCCTATAGTCTGGTTGATGCTGGGCTATCTCCACAGCGTTCCTATAGTCTGGTTGATGCTGGGCTATCTCCACAGCGTTCCTATAGTCTGGTTGATGCTGGGCTATCTCCACAGCGTTCCTATAGTCTGGTTGATGCTGGGCTATCTCCACAGCGTTCCTATAGTCTGGTTGATGCTGGGCTATCTCCACAGCGTTCCTATAGTCTGGTTGATGCTGGGCTATCTCCACAGCGTTCCTATAGTCTGGTTGATGCTGGGCTATCTCCACAGCGTTCCTATAGTCTGGTTGATGCTGGGCTATCTCCACAGCGTTCCTATAGTCTGGTTGATGCTGGGCTATCTCCACAGCGTTCCTATAGTCTGGTTGATGCTGGGCTATCTCCACAGCGTTCCTATAGTCTGGTTGATGCTGGGCTATCTCCACAGCGTTCCTATAGTCTGGTTGATGCTGGGCTATCTCCACAGCGTTCCTATAGTCTGGTTGATGCTGGGCTATCTCCACAGCGTTCCTATAGTCTGGTTGATGCTGGGCTATCTCCACAGCGTTCCTATAGTCTGGTTGATGCTGGGCTATCTCCACAGCGTTCCTATAGTCTGGTTGATGCTGGGCTATCTCCACAGCGTTCCTATAGTCTGGTTGATGCTGGGCTATCTCCACAGCGTTCCTATAGTCTGGTTGATGCTGGGCTATCTCCACAGCGTTCCTATAGTCTGGTTGATGCTGGGCTATCTCCACAGCGTTCCTATAGTCTGGTTGATGCTGGGCTATCTCCACAGCGTTCCTATAGTCTGGTTGATGCTGGGCTATCTCCACAGCGTTCCTATAGTCTGGTTGATGCTGGGCTATCTCCACAGCGTTCCTATAGTCTGGTTGATGCTGGGCTATCTCCACAGCGTTCCTATAGTCTGGTTGATGCTGGGCTATCTCCACAGCGTTCCTATAGTCTGGTTGATGCTGGGCTATCTCCACAGCGTTCCTATAGTCTGGTTGATGCTGGGCTATCTCCACAGCGTTCCTATAGTCTGGTTGATGCTGGGCTATCTCCACAGCGTTCCTATAGTCTGGTTGATGCTGGGCTATCTCCACAGCGTTCCTATAGTCTGGTTGATGCTGGGCTATCTCCACAGCGTTCCTATAGTCTGGTTGATGCTGGGCTATCTCCACAGCGTTCCTATAGTCTGGTTGATGCTGGGCTATCTCCACAGCGTTCCTATAGTCTGGTTGATGCTGGGCTATCTCCACAGCGTTCCTATAGTCTGGTTGATGCTGGGCTATCTCCACAGCGTTCCTATAGTCTGGTTGATGCTGGGCTATCTCCACAGCGTTCCTATAGTCTGGTTGATGCTGGGCTATCTCCACAGCGTTCCTATAGTCTGGTTGATGCTGGGCTATCTCCACAGCGTTCCTATAGTCTGGTTGATGCTGGGCTATCTCCACAGCGTTCCTATAGTCTGGTTGATGCTGGGCTATCTCCACAGCGTTCCTATAGTCTGGTTGATGCTGGGCTATCTCCACAGCGTTCCTATAGTCTGGTTGATGCTGGGCTATCTCCACAGCGTTCCTATAGTCTGGTTGATGCTGGGCTATCTCCACAGCGTTCCTATAGTCTGGTTGATGCTGGGCTATCTCCACAGCGTTCCTATAGTCTGGTTGATGCTGGGCTATCTCCACAGCGTTCCTATAGTCTGGTTGATGCTGGGCTATCTCCACAGCGTTCCTATAGTCTGGTTGATGCTGGGCTATCTCCACAGCGTTCCTATAGTCTGGTTGATGCTGGGCTATCTCCACAGCGTTCCTATAGTCTGGTTGATGCTGGGCTATCTCCACAGCGTTCCTATAGTCTGGTTGATGCTGGGCTATCTCCACAGCGTTCCTATAGTCTGGTTGATGCTGGGCTATCTCCACAGCGTTCCTATAGTCTGGTTGATGCTGGGCTATCTCCACAGCGTTCCTATAGTCTGGTTGATGCTGGGCTATCTCCACAGCGTTCCTATAGTCTGGTTGATGCTGGGCTATCTCCACAGCGTTCCTATAGTCTGGTTGATGCTGGGCTATCTCCACAGCGTTCCTATAGTCTGGTTGATGCTGGGCTATCTCCACAGCGTTCCTATAGTCTGGTTGATGCTGGGCTATCTCCACAGCGTTCCTATAGTCTGGTTGATGCTGGGCTATCTCCACAGCGTTCCTATAGTCTGGTTGATGCTGGGCTATCTCCACAGCGTTCCTATAGTCTGGTTGATGCTGGGCTATCTCCACAGCGTTCCTATAGTCTGGTTGATGCTGGGCTATCTCCACAGCGTTCCTATAGTCTGGTTGATGCTGGGCTATCTCCACAGCGTTCCTATAGTCTGGTTGATGCTGGGCTATCTCCACAGCGTTCCTATAGTCTGGTTGATGCTGGGCTATCTCCACAGCGTTCCTATAGTCTGGTTGATGCTGGGCTATCTCCACAGCGTTCCTATAGTCTGGTTGATGCTGGGCTATCTCCACAGCGTTCCTATAGTCTGGTTGATGCTGGGCTATCTCCACAGCGTTCCTATAGTCTGGTTGATGCTGGGCTATCTCCACAGCGTTCCTATAGTCTGGTTGATGCTGGGCTATCTCCACAGCGTTCCTATAGTCTGGTTGATGCTGGGCTATCTCCACAGCGTTCCTATAGTCTGGTTGATGCTGGGCTATCTCCACAGCGTTCCTATAGTCTGGTTGATGCTGGGCTATCTCCACAGCGTTCCTATAGTCTGGTTGATGCTGGGCTATCTCCACAGCGTTCCTATAGTCTGGTTGATGCTGGGCTATCTCCACAGCGTTCCTATAGTCTGGTTGATGCTGGGCTATCTCCACAGCGTTCCTATAGTCTGGTTGATGCTGGGCTATCTCCACAGCGTTCCTATAGTCTGGTTGATGCTGGGCTATCTCCACAGCGTTCCTATAGTCTGGTTGATGCTGGGCTATCTCCACAGCGTTCCTATAGTCTGGTTGATGCTGGGCTATCTCCACAGCGTTCCTATAGTCTGGTTGATGCTGGGCTATCTCCACAGCGTTCCTATAGTCTGGTTGATGCTGGGCTATCTCCACAGCGTTCCTATAGTCTGGTTGATGCTGGGCTATCTCCACAGCGTTCCTATAGTCTGGTTGATGCTGGGCTATCTCCACAGCGTTCCTATAGTCTGGTTGATGCTGGGCTATCTCCACAGCGTTCCTATAGTCTGGTTGATGCTGGGCTATCTCCACAGCGTTCCTATAGTCTGGTTGATGCTGGGCTATCTCCACAGCGTTCCTATAGTCTGGTTGATGCTGGGCTATCTCCACAGCGTTCCTATAGTCTGGTTGATGCTGGGCTATCTCCACAGCGTTCCTATAGTCTGGTTGATGCTGGGCTATCTCCACAGCGTTCCTATAGTCTGGTTGATGCTGGGCTATCTCCACAGCGTTCCTATAGTCTGGTTGATGCTGGGCTATCTCCACAGCGTTCCTATAGTCTGGTTGATGCTGGGCTATCTCCACAGCGTTCCTATAGTCTGGTTGATGCTGGGCTATCTCCACAGCGTTCCTATAGTCTGGTTGATGCTGGGCTATCTCCACAGCGTTCCTATAGTCTGGTTGATGCTGGGCTATCTCCACAGCGTTCCTATAGTCTGGTTGATGCTGGGCTATCTCCACAGCGTTCCTATAGTCTGGTTGATGCTGGGCTATCTCCACAGCGTTCCTATAGTCTGGTTGATGCTGGGCTATCTCCACAGCGTTCCTATAGTCTGGTTGATGCTGGGCTATCTCCACAGCGTTCCTATAGTCTGGTTGATGCTGGGCTATCTCCACAGCGTTCCTATAGTCTGGTTGATGCTGGGCTATCTCCACAGCGTTCCTATAGTCTGGTTGATGCTGGGCTATCTCCACAGCGTTCCTATAGTCTGGTTGATGCTGGGCTATCTCCACAGCGTTCCTATAGTCTGGTTGATGCTGGGCTATCTCCACAGCGTTCCTATAGTCTGGTTGATGCTGGGCTATCTCCACAGCGTTCCTATAGTCTGGTTGATGCTGGGCTATCTCCACAGCGTTCCTATAGTCTGGTTGATGCTGGGCTATCTCCACAGCGTTCCTATAGTCTGGTTGATGCTGGGCTATCTCCACAGCGTTCCTATAGTCTGGTTGATGCTGGGCTATCTCCACAGCGTTCCTATAGTCTGGTTGATGCTGGGCTATCTCCACAGCGTTCCTATAGTCTGGTTGATGCTGGGCTATCTCCACAGCGTTCCTATAGTCTGGTTGATGCTGGGCTATCTCCACAGCGTTCCTATAGTCTGGTTGATGCTGATCTCATCATCCCGCCATCCCACATTGTGGATGAACTCCGCTAGAACCCATAAGACCATCAAGATCATTGATCTAGTGGGATTAATATACTGTAGTGGGATTGGTGAACGGCTCTTAAACTACATGGAAATGTGCTCTTCTCCGAGCGGAAATAACCGGGTGCGTTGTTATGAGCTCAGAGCTGTCTGTGGAACAATGTGTGTTGGGCTGCACCTGCGGTGTCTCTCCACCAGAGGGCAGCAGAGTATCGTGTCACACACACACTGTTGGAGCCAAACGAATAGGATTGAATGTTATTGAGTTGTGATCATGATGTTTGAATGAAATATGAATGATGTGTTCCGGTCTCTGTTGTGACCATGATGTTTGAATGTATAAAGGAGAATCAATCCATTAGTGTTGTACATAGGACTGTGTTTGTTTAAAGATGTGGGTGAGCGTCCCATTCCCTCTGGCTACTATATTGTTGTTGAAGCCATCACAGATCCTATGCTCCATCTTAAACTGACCACATGTGTGTCTAAGGTTAGAAGAACATGAATGCTTTCTTCTTCATTCTTCATTAGGGTCAAACTAGATATAGATTACACTTAATAAGAGCAGGTCAGGTTGTATCTTAACTACCTTAAGGTCAAACTAGATATAGATTACACTTAATAAGAGCAGGTCAGGTTGTATCTTAACTACCTTAAGGTCAAACTAGATATAGATTACACTTAATAAGAGCAGGTCAGGTTGTATCTTAACTACCTTAAGGTCAAACTAGATATAGATTACACTTAATAAGAGCAGGTCAGGTTGTATCTTAACTACCTTAAGGTCAAACTAGATATAGATTACACTTAATAAGAGCAGGTCAGGTTGTATCTTAACTACCTTAAGGTCAAACTAGATATAGATTACACTTAATAAGAGCAGGTCAGGTTGTATCTTAACTACCTTAAGGTCAAACTAGATATAGATTACACTTAATAAGAGCAGGTCAGGTTGTATCTTAACTACCTTAAGGTCAAACTAGATATAGATGACACTTAATAAGAACAAGGAGTCCAGCTGAGTGGCGGGGAGGAGCAGGAAGGGGGCGGGTCCACCACAGCTGAAGTCAACCAATAGGGAAGTGACACACGTAGACATGCAGCAACACACACACACATGAGGGAAGCCATTGACATTAGAAGCACCACACACACCACAAGCAGGCAGATCCATCCTGTATATCTAGAACATATTAAACACTCCAAACACTAAGCCTAACCCTACTAAAGCAATCATGTTAATGAGGTTCATATGGATTTGGTGAAAGATACGTTGGTTCTGGGGAGATTGCTGATTCTTTACATGGACTTACTTGAATGTGTGTGCCTGCCTGTAAATGTGCAACACAAACCAGAAAACAACAGAAGAAGAATGCAAACCAACAAGACTGTGTGTGAGTGTATGTGTCTGTGTGTGTGCACCTGTATCTGTGTGTCTGTGTGTGTGTGTGTGTGTGTGTGTCTGTCTGTCTTTCTATCTGTCTATCTCTGTCTATTTGTGTATGTATGTGTGTGTGTGTGTGTGTGTGTGTGTGTGTGTGTGTGTGTGTGTGTGTGTGTGTGTGTGTGTGTGTGTGTGGGTGTGTGTGCGTGTGTGTGTGTGTGTGTGTGTATGTGTGTGTGTGTGTATGTGTGTATGTGTGTGCGCGTGTGTGTGTGCGCATGTGTGTGTGTGTGTGTGTTTGTATGTGCGTGTGTGTGTGCGTGTGTGTGTGCGTGTGCGTGTGCGTGTTTGCGTGTGTGTCTTCTATTTTTATGCAACTTTTATCTATCTTATTTTTATAACTGCTGTCTGTCGTGTGGTTTTGCACATCAGATTTCCACCCACTGCTTTATACTTGTGTAAACTGTGAAGTGACAATAAACTGGACTTGACTTGAGGTGGAGTAGACCACTGGCAGAAGCAGGCAGTCTGCCTTTTGACTTCCAACTGAACTGTTGGATGCTCAGTTCTCAAGTGGCTGTGGAGGTGGTTTGTGGACCCTGCTCTATATGAGAGCTTCATGTTGCAAATTCTGCATTCTGCCTTTGTGTTTGCACAATTGTTAAAATGCAGCCAAATGCTGCTTCTTTTCCTACTTTCACTCATCTTATTAGCGCGGCGCAAACTGCCACTTCCCCGTGTGTTCTCCTCTCCCAGCAATCAGCACTGAGCACGCGCCGCCCCTCCTCCTTATCTATCCTCACATGATGCAGAGCAGGCGTGTGACATCCAGTCACTGCAGTACGCGGAGCGCCCGTAACAAATATATCTCTCTCTCTCTCAGAGACAGAGACAGTTCCTCTCTTTGTGACGCGACGTGGAGACAGACAGTTCCTCTCTTTGTGACTCGACGTAGAGACAGACAGTTCCTCTCTTTGTGACTCAACGTGGAGACAGACAGTTCCTCTCTTTGTGACTCGACGTGGAGACAGACAGTTCCTCTCTTTGAGACTCGACGTGGAGACAGACAGTTCAAAGGACACCAGCCTTTGTCCAACTAAGCGGTGGACAGCGTTCTAAGGTCAGACACTTTGATGGTGGACCATTGTTAAGTTCATTTTGTATTAGATGTGTATTATATGTTTATATCAAGCCCTACGCTACACCATCACTCATATATATATACAAATAGAACCATTGTAATACGTTTTAAAAATAATGTGATAGTTTTTTAACTTGATTCAACAATGTGTTCTAGGAATGACCTCTGCTAAAACTTCCTGGTCTGAGGAGAACTTTTCCTGTTCCGTCTGTCTGGATGTGTTCAAGAGTCCAGTTACCACACCATGTGGACACAACTTCTGTAGAGCCTGTATCACCACGTTCTGGGAGGACCAGGTCCAGTTCAAATGTCCTGTTTGCAACGAGCTGTTCCACACAAGACCCGATCTACGGGTCAATACCCTCTTATCAGAGGTAGTTGATCAGTTTAGACGGTCCGTACTGGTCAAAGATCAGCCTTGCGTTGAACCAGGAGAAGTTCCCTGTGACGTCTGTACCGGGACCCAGCTGAAGGCTGCCAAGTCCTGCCTAGTGTGTCTTATGTCCTTCTGCCACTCCCACCTGGAGCCACATCTGAGAGTCGCAGTTCTGAAGAAACATAAGCTGGTCGAGCCTCAGGACCGTCTGGAAGACAGGATGTGTAAGAAACACAATTATCAACTTCTGGAGCTCTTCTGCCAGACTGAACAGGTGTGTGTGTGTCAGTTCTGTACAGAGGGGGACCACAGGTCCCATCCTGTTGTACCTCTGAAGGAGGAATATGAGCTGAAGAAGGCCCAGCTGGGGAAGATAGAGTCTGATGTTCAGCAGATGATCCAGGAGAGAAAAAGAAAGATTCAGGAGATCATAGACGCAGTGAAGCTCAGCAGAGCAGACGCAGACCGAGAGCTAGCCGACGGTGAGCAGGTCCTCGCCGCTCTGATGCGCTGCATTGAAAAGTGTCGGGACGATCTCAACCAAACGGTTCAAGAGAAACTGAAATCCATAGAGAGACAAGCTGAAGACCTCATCAAAGAGCTGGAGCGGGAAGTTAAAGATCTGACCAATAGGAGCTCAGAGGTGAAGCAGCTCTCACACACTGAAGACCACCTCCACTTCCTCCAGAGCTTCAGATCCCTGAAGAATCCTCCACACACCAGGGACTGGACCAGGGTGGAGGTCCCTCCTCCTCCGTCATACGCAGGGACCTTGAGGAGATCCCTGGATCAGCTGAAGGAGACTCTGGACATGGAGATGGAGAAGCTGCCTGTCCTGAGGTCGACTCTAAAGAAGTGTAAGTGTCTGTTTAGTTTGAGTCATCACAACAACACACTAACTCCTCAGATTGAAAGTCCATCCACACAGCAGGAGGTGACGTCCTACTGGGAATCAACATGATGGTGGACATCATGTATGTTATCAATATATCAATATATTGATAACATACATCAGGGGTGGCCAACCAGTCAGAGGTTAAGAGCCAAACATGTTTCTATGTTACTGTAAAAAGAGCCACATCATACACACAGTCACAGATGGCCCCCCCCCTCTCCTTCTCTCTTCTGTTCTCAGCCTTTCTCTGTGCTCCCTCACTCTCTTCCTCCCCTCTCTCTCTCACACAGACTAAATGAACATCTAGAACTTTACACACACACTCAAGATCCTCCCTCTCAAAGACACACACACCCTCACACAGACACACACACATAGCTCTGCTCTGACAGATTTATTGTAAATGTCACACACCATAATATTGACAGAAATTGAATTAAACTTCTCCTACTAGTATTCAGAGGCCAGTTATTATCAACAATGAACATTGTGTGCACTCTCACACAAACTCTCAGTAAACAAAATGTGAACAAGTTTTTTATCTTCCTACTCATGTTGCTTCTTTAAATGAAATGAGTGGGACTTCTGACATTCCTTGCCTTGAACAATCCTCCACCTTGTTTCAGTTTTTGGTTTTCTGGAAACAAGATTTCAACCACGTCACTGAGGCATGTTTTAACAAACTCCCCTTCATTGTAGGGCTTTTTAGCTCGTGCTATGTTCCAAGCAACTTGATATGATGCAAGCGTTACGGTCTCCGAGTGCTTCCTTATTTTTTGGAAAAATGGTGTCTGCTTTTCCGCCTGACTTTTCAAGGTGTTTAACTTCTGCTTGTGAAGTTCAACACCTTTAGGGAATTCCTGGTGGATGGAGTGAGCATGGAGTGAGGTGAAATGGCGCTGAAGATGTGAAGCCTTGAAATGGGCTAATGACGTAATTATTTATGTGTACACATATATAACTTAAATTATTCAATACATCCTTTGTACTGAAGTATTCAAAAGTAAAACATTTTTAAATGATTAGCTGTGGCCAATAGTTTTCATTGCATTTCCAGACCCTTGTACCTCTGATAGCACCCAATGAATGACCTGACCTGCTTGTAGAACCAGGCTACACACAGCAGATAGCAACACCTAGAACAACTTAAGCATAGACATTTAAAATAAGGACAGCTACTGTATTTTTGTATATTTTACATTTTTATTTAAACAAAAAGCCCTAACAAAACAGCAGGGCTCTATTTCAGTATAAAATATAGAACAAAAGACAGCAACAGCTGACATCAAATCTTAAAAAATATAAATGATCATAAATAAATAACATAATGAAAATAAATATATTACAATGCTCAAAACTGCAGCAAATAACAGTCTCTATCATAAAAAAACATAATAAAAATAAATGCATTGTAATGTGCAAAACAGCAGTATCAAACAGTCTCTGATGAACTTCCCACGGTCAACTATCAAACGGTAACCTGTTCTTCTTCTTTTCAGGGCAGATTGGCATTGAGGAAGACCAAGTGCCTCAGCTTAGAGGGTTGATCCGGTTTCTTCTCTCCGTTATTATCTGCCCTGTTTCAGAACATACATTGGATTGAGAGCCTGTGTGAAGGAATCCCTTGTCCTCCACAATGGAAAATGGTTGGAAATCACTTGCAATCATTTTGGCCAATTCTTCATCCACTATGTTGTGTCTAGCTGGGGTCATTCATTGCCTTTGATATCCATTGTCTTATTGAGGTCTGTGTAGCTGTTGGTGTTTGGGTACCTGACGCATGGGGGGTAGATCCTGTAGCTGCAGCAGCAACAGGTGGAGTAGACCACTGGCAGAAGCAGGCAGTCTGCCTTTTGACTTCCAACTGAACTGTTGGATGCTCAGTTCTCAAGTGGCTGTGGAGGTGGTTTGTGGAGCTGCTCTATATGAGAGCTTCATGTTGACAATGCTGCATTCTGCCTTTGTGTTTGCACAATTGTTAAAATGCAGCCAAATGCTGCTTCTTTTCCTACTTTCACTCATCTTATTAGCGCGGTGCAAACGGACCCTTCCCCGCGTGTTCTCCTCTCCCTCTGTTAGCAACCAGCACTGAGCACGCGCCGCCCTCCTCCTTATCTATCCTCACGTGATGCACAGCATGGCGTGACATCCAGTCACTGCAGTACGCGGAGCACCCGCAACTAATCAATAACGGCTCGTTGGCGGTGCGAGCAGGCTCCCGTTCACTAAAAAGAGCCGGCTCCCGTTCACTAAAAAGAGCCGGTTCCCGTTCACTAAAAAGAGCCGGCTCCCGTTCACTAAAAAGAGCCGGTTCCCGTTCACTAAAAAGAGCCGGCTCGTTCGCGACCGACACATCACTAACTCACACACAGTGGCGTAGGGGAGGGGCCCGCAAGGCACCCACTGGGTGGTGGGGGGCCCTGGTGTTGGATGGAATTTTTTTTTTAACATCTATATGTCTATATTTCTTATCGGGTAGTAGCTCCCCCCCCCGTCAACGATCATCGCACATCGCAATATATCCCCGCTGACTTTGCTCGCGGGGGGGCCACGGGATTTTGCGCTACGTCACTGCACACACACGTACACACACATGTACACACACGTACACACACACGTACACACACGTACACACACGTACACACACTCGTACACACACACGTACACACACACACAAATATAATTCGATATGAACTGAAGAGCCGCATGAAACTGGGCAAAGCATGCGGCTCGTTGGCCACCCCTGACATACATGATGGTGGACATCATGTATCTTATCAATATATTAATATATTGATAACATACATGATGGTGGACATCATGTATCTTATCTTATCAATATATTAATATATTGATAACATACATGATGGTGGACATCATGTATCTTATCAATATATTAATATAACCCTTAATTTAATAATAATTTTATTAAAAATAATTTTATAATATATATTTATATTTAATAATATATATATTAACATATCATCTAGATATATTAATATAGAATAATACATCTATTCATGATACTTGTATGTGTATTTTATATGTAGTATTTCTGTGTAGACTCATCATGTCTTTCCTTCTCTCCCATCAGATGAGTGTGAACTCACACTGGACCCAAACACAGCCTGGAGAGGACTCTCTCTGTCTGAGGACAACAGGAAGGTGACGAGGGTTAGAAAGGATGTGTCGTATCCTGATACCTTGGAGAGATTTGACTCCTATCCCCAGGTGTTGTGTAGAGAGGGTCTGACTGACCGCTGTTACTGGGAGGTGGAGGTGGAGAGGAAAGTAGGAGGTGTTTATATAAGAGTGACATACAGAGGAATCACTAGGAGAGGAGGGAGTAAAGACAGCTGGCTTGGAAGGAACAACAAGTCCTGGAGTCTTTATTGTCATGATGGTTGTTACTCTGTCCGGTACAACAGTAGTAGAACAGCCATACATCTCCTACCCTCTAACAGAGTAGGAGTGTATGTGGACCGACCTGCTGGCTCTCTCTCCTTCTACAGAGTGTCCCCAGATGGAGGAGGGTCCTCAGACACACTGACACTCATCCACACCTTCCAGTCCACATTCACCCAGGAGGACCTCCTCCCTGGGTTCTTGTTAGGGGGTTATGGTTCCTCAGTGTCTCTGTGTCGCTTGTAGCAACACACACAGAAATACACACACACACACACATAGAAATACACCCTCACACACTCACATATAAATACACACACACACACACACATAGAAATACACACACACACACACATATAAATACACCCTCACACACTCACATAGAAATACACACACACACACACATAGAAATACACACACACACACATAGAAATACACACTCACACACACATAGAAATACACACACACACACACATAGAAATACACACTCACACACACACACACACATAGAAATACACCCTCACACACTCACATAGAAATACACACACACACACACATAGAAATACACACACACACACATAGAAATACACACACACACACACACACATAGAAATACACACACACACACACACATAGAAATACACACTCACACACACACACACACATAGAAATACACCCTCACACACTCACATAGAAATACACACTCACACACACACACACATAGAAATACACACACACACACACACATATAGAAACACAAACAAACACATGCACACAAACACACACTCAGAAATAAATGTGTATGTATAAAATATATACACACACACACACACATAGAACACACACACACACACACATAGAACACACACACACATAGAACACACACACACACACATAGAACACACACACATAGAACACACACACATAGAACACACACACACACACACACACACACACACACACACACACACACACACACACACACAATCTTTCACAAACACACATTTATATAATTACACAGGTGGGATTTGGACCGGATGTGGGCGGGATTTGGACCGGATGTGGGTGGGATTTGGACCGGATATGGGCAGGATGTGTACCGGATGTGGGCGGGACGTGTACCGGATGTGGGCGGGATGTTTAATGGATGTGGGCGGGATGTTTAATGGATGTGGGCGGGATTAGAACCGGATGTGGGCGGGATTTGGACCAGATGTGGGCGGGATTTGGACTTGATGTGGGCGGGATGTGGACCAGATATGGGCGGGATGTGTACCGGATGTTGGCGGGATGTGTACCGGATGTGGGCGGGATGTGTACCGGATGTGGGTGGGATTTGGACCGGATGTGGGCGGGATGTGGACCCCTGAGAGAGGAGAAGGCTTGGAAGAAGGCATGAAGGAATATATGTTTTTTGTTCTAAAGATGCTGGAGAGATGCGGGGGGAATTCACTTTAACTAAATAATGTACTACGCTCTTGTCCATGTATGACCCATATAGATCTATAGATAGATATGTGTGTATATATGTATATATATATGTATACATCTGTCACTCATATTCTCATATATCACTTATTTTCACAAGATTCTTGAAAGTAACACTTTATCTTTCTGTGTGTCACACACACACACACACAAACACACACACACACACACACACTCACACACACACTCACCATTGTCTCACTGTGTGTGTGGTTGTGTGTTTGATGTATTTTTGTTTTTTGGAGATCATCATGAAATAAAGAATGTTCTAGAGACCCCAGAGAGATCTGTCCTCCTCTTATTAGAAATCACAAGCAGTTACAAGTTCATATATAGATATATAGAATTACATATAGATCCATAGATCTATAAATATTTAGATCTAAATATCTATATATCTATCTATAGATAGATCAAATCTATCTATAGATAGATAGATAGAAAGAAACAGTCTGTTCTCTTATAAGGAATCACACACAATTACAAATAAATATATGAAGATGTATAGAGAGAGATAAACTGTATGTAGAGAGATATATATATCTATCTATATATAAACATAGATCTAGCAACATGGCTGCAGGTGTGTGTATATATATATCAAAGAGGGACCTAGTGAGGATCAGTCTACCCCCCGTGTCCCCCCTCAGTACATCCAAGGAGCAGAGCCTTCATGCTGAGTGGAGACCTGAGTTCCTCCTACCTCCACCACGCCTCGTGGAGATGCACTGGACTGGAGGTTAAAGGTCACATTCAGACACTTCTGCAGACGGCTCTACTTCCCCATTGTAGTGGTCCAAATGGCTCTTACTCAGAGGCCTTGAAACAAGTAGAAGAAGAGCAGGACACTAGAGATAAGACGGGACACGGCCCTACAGTCAGTGGTTCAGTAAGTGGTCCTGTGTTATGAATCAAGTTATGGACATATATATGACATAGCTTCTGTTGGAAACTCATTCTGTGTCTCTCTGTTGCTTCAAAGTGTTCCAAGTGTGTTTCTTTTTAATCTAAATATGGATCAATGGGAGGGGCTTTTAATAACTAGTAATGAATAACAGTTATAGATCTATATCTATATATATATATTTCTCTCTCTCTCTCTTGTCAGTTTCACTTCCTGTCAAACTACAGCGTACTGAAACCCCACATCAACAGAGTTCACAGACCAAGACAATCACACACACACACATACCGTAGTTATGCTCCTCTATAGCTGTAGTTAAATGAGTGTCTATAGATACACACACACACACACACACACACACACACACACACACACACACACATACCGTAGTTATGCTCCTCTATAGCTGTAGTTAAATGAGTGTCTATAGATATACACACACACACACACACACACACACACACACACACACACACACACACACACACACACACACAATCACACACACACATATATACACACACACACACACACACACATACACACACACACACACACACGCACACACACACACACACATATATACACACACACACACATACCGTAGTTATGCTCCTCTATAGCTGTAGTTAAATGTGTGTCTATAGATATACACCTACACACACACACACACACACACACACACACACACAATCACACACACACATATATACACACACACACACACACACACACATATATACACACACACTCACACACACACACACACACACACACACACACACACACACACACACACACACACACACACACACACACACACACACACACACACATACACACACACACACACACACACACACACTCCCTGGAGATGGACTGGGCATTGGTATGTCCTAACCAACATCTTTCCCAGAAGACCTGGTCTCACTCCTCTGATCCAACCTAAACCTCCATATTTGTAGTCTTTTGGTGGGGGTCTCAGCATGAGGGCCTCGGGGCCCTCCGGCCCCTCGGTGCTGGTGCTCTTCTAGCTGGGTCTGTCCCGGGAGGCGGAACCTCAGCTAGCGGCACGCCAGGGGGCCGGCGTCGGAGATCATGGCCCGCAAGGTGACCACGCACACGCACACATAACAAACACACACGCACACACGCAGACACACACTGGTGCACACACACAGACACACGCTCACACATCCACAGTGTTTCAGCTTCAGGGTTAATGGGGGCCACTGGCCTTTGGAGTTGGTTTACTTTGCCTAACCCTTTGTTAGTGTGTGTGTGTGAGTTTGTGTGAGTGTGTGTGTGTGTGTGTGTGTGTGTGTGTGTGTGTTTGTCTGTGTGTGTGTGTGTGTGTGTGTGTGTGTGTGTGTGTGTGTTTGTGTGTGTGTGTGTGTGTGTGTGTGTGTGTGTGTGTGTGTGTGTGTGTGTGTGTGTGTGTGTGGTTGCCGTGACGTGGTCTTTTTGGAGTCCACAGCGTCGACTACATATCAATAATGATTGAGGATTTGTCAAGACAACGTTCTATTAAATGGTTTACTCTACGATTAGCTTGATGTGCTAGCATACAGCATAAGGTTCAATTCAATTCATCATGTGTTCACAATTTAAAACCTAAAAGCTTAAGAGTCAAGTCAATTACATTTGATGAGTCTAGCCCTTAATCCCAGTTCCAGTCTCAATGGGCTTCACTACTACAAATTCATCTTTCATTAGGTCTACTCAATACGTTTGTGTCTGATGTCTTTATTTGAATTCATCTTTCATTAGTGTTTGGTGCCTCCACTATCGGATGGTATGAAGTGGTAGGAGGACACAACAGCCTGCCTATACCTACACTGTTAAATCATGGGATTACAAGGTTGGTGGACACCAGGGTTTATTGCCATCCATCTTCTCCAGCTTATCCGTAGTCGGGTCGCGGAGGCAGCAGCTCCAGCAGGGGACTCCAAACTTCCCTCTCCCTGGCAACATGGACCAGCTCTGACTGGGGGATCCCGAGGCGTTCCCAGGCCAGTGTGGAGATGTAGTCACCCCACCTGTACCTCGGTCTGCCCCGTGGTCTCTTCCCACCTGTACCTCGGTCTGCCCCGTGGTCTCTTCCCACCTGTACCTCGGTCTGCCCCGTGGTCTCTTCCCAGTTGGATGTGCCTGGAAAACCTCCCTTGGGAGGCGACCAGGAAGCATCCTTACTCGATGCCCGAACCACCTCAACTGGCTCCTTTCTACGTGAAGGAGCAGCGGCTCTACTCCGAGTCTCTCACGAGTGGCTGAGCTTCTCACCCTATCCCTCAGGGAGATACCAGCCACCGTCCTGAGGAAACTCATTTTGGCCGCTTGTATTCGCGATCTCGTCCTTTCGGTCATTACCCATTGCTCATGGCCATAGGTGAGGGTAGGAACGAAGACTGATCGGTAGATCGAGAGCTTTGCCTTCTGGCTAAGCTCTCTTTTGGTTACAAAGTGCACCCAATACCGCTCCCACTGCACCTATTCTCCTGTCAATCTCACGCTCCATCCTCCCCTCACTGGAGAACAAGACCTGAGACACTTGAACTCCTTCACTTGGGATAAGGCACAGACAGTGTTATCAACTCTTTAATGTTGTTGTATAGAGAAGCAGTGAGTAGTGCTCAATGACAGCTGCATATTATTATTATTATGATTATGATTATGATTATTATTCATATGATTATGATTATTATTCATATGATTCCGATCCTTAATGACTATGTTTGACTGCTGTGTTCTGCAGGACGTCAGCCTGGTGGACCAAATCCTGACAGACGAGAGTCTCAGCAGTTTGGGCTCGTCTTCAGAGAAGCCACATTCAGCTTTGGTTTATTGATTGATGTTAATGTGTAATAAGGTCCAGTGTACAATGTACAGTGACATGTAATCACCTGCTCTGAGCTGTGCAAAAGGTACCAATTACTAAAGAAATACTAAAATATATAGAAGTGAATACACAAATAATACATATTTACATATATATATATATATATATATTTATTCATTTATTTTTTGTCCCAGGCTGTTGTTCCCGTGGTCTTCACGATGTCCACCATCAGGCCTGTCCCTAAACAACCCAAGGTAACCTGCCTGAAGGACTATAGACCTGTTGTCACAAGGGGTTGTGTTGGTGGGACCCAGAACGCAGACCAACCACACAATGAAGCCATAACGTGGAGCTTTATTTACAACAGACAACAAAAGAGTGATCGGGGACAGGCCAGGGGTCTGGATACCAGGAGGTCGATCAGCGGAGTACCGGCAGGTAGTAGACCGGCGAGTAGTCTGGGACGGGAGAGGAGTCTGGATACCAGGAGGTCGACCAGCGGAGTACCGGCAGGTAGAAGACCGGCGAGTAGTCCGGGACGGGGGAGGAGTCTGGATACCAGGAGGTCGATCAGCGGAGTACCGGCAGGTAGTAGACCGGCGAGTAGTCCGGGACGGGAGAGGAGTCTGGATACCAGGAGGTCGATCAGCGGAGTACCGGCAGGTAGTAGACCGGCGAGTAGTCCGGGACGGGAGAGGAGTCTGGATACCAGGAGGTCGATCAGCGGAGTACCGGCAGGTAGTAGACCGGCGAGTAGTCCGGGACGGGAGAGGAGTCTGGATACCAGGAGGTCGATCAGCGGAGTACCGGCAGGTAGTAGACCGGCGAGTAGTCCGGGACGGGGGAGGAGTCTGGATACCAGGAGGTCGATCAGCGGAGTACCGGCAGGTAGTAGACCGGCGAGTAGTCCGGGACGGGGGAGGAGTCTGGATACCAGGAGGTCAATCAGCGGAGTACCGGCAGGTAGTAGACCGGCGAGTAGTCCGGGACGGGGGAGGAGTCTGGATACCAGGAGGTCGATCAGCGGAGTACCGGCAGGTAGTAGACCGGCGAGTAGTCCGGGACGGGGGAGGAGTCTGGATACCAGGAGGTCGATCAGCGGAGTACCGGCAGGTAGTAGACCGGCGAGTAGTCCGGGACGGGAGAGGAGTCTGGATACCAGGAGGTCGATCAGCGGAGTACCGGCAGGTAGTAGACCGGCGAGTAGTCCGGGACGGGGGAGGAGTCTGGATACCAGGAGGTCGATCAGCGGAGTACCGGCAGGTGGTAGACCGGCGAGTAGTCCGGGACGGGGGAGGAGTCTGGATACCAGGAGGTCGATCAGCGGAGTACCGGCAGGTAGTAGACCGGCGAGTAGTCCGGGACGGGGGAGGAGTCTGGATACCAGGAGGTCGATCAGCGGAGTACCGGCAGGTAGTAGACCGGCGAGTAGTCCGGGACGGGAGAGGAGTCTGGATACCGAGAGGTCGGAGTAACGATTCCGTCCACAGAGTACAACGTACCACATAGTAAGTAGTACGACCTAGCCCCGAAGTAACGGGACGCCAGGGTGTATATACACCCCCAGGTGAGGTGATTAACCTAATCACTATCGGCAATTGCCGATAGGCAATTGCCACAGACGCCCCCTGTCAACGACAGACGCCCCCTGTCAACCACCGTAACCGTGACACCTGTAGCCCTCCGTGTTACCTGTCATGCTGGACCCATGGCAATTTGCATATCGTCAAAACAGATCCATGGATGACGCAATTGCCACGGCCCTCCACACTGCCCTTTCCCACCTGGAGGGAAAGAACTGTTGTGTTGTGTGAATGTGTGAATGCTGCTTGTGACAGCTGGGGAGCGACGGCCAGCAGAGGGCGCTGTTGTTCCCCCAACAGCTGGGGAGCGACAGCCAGCAGAGGGCGCTGTTGTTCCCCCAACAGCTGGGGAGCGACGGCCAGCAGAGGGCGCTGTTGTTCCCCCAACAGAATTCAGAAAATTCAGAAAACTTTATTAATCCCGAGGGAAATTAAGGGTACAACAGCTGGGGAGCGACGGGCAACAGCCGAGCGACCGAGACGGACCGAGAGCTGTGGGCCCTCCTCCATCTCCAATCATGAATACAGAACAATCATGAATACAGAACAATCATGTGGAACAGGAACCAGGAACACAAGTTGATTTATCAGCGTATTGAAGGGTGTGTTGTGTTTCTTACTGTGCGAGGACTAGCTTGTGTTTCAGATGGGGTTTTTATTTGGGAGTAAATCTGAATTAGATTAGCCTTTATTGTCATTGTCATTGTATAATATAATAAAATAATATATAAACTATAATAAAATATAATAAACTAATCTGAACTAAATAAGCAGGTTTAGGTTAAGGTTAAGGACCATATCACATATGTAGTAGTGCTAATTCTAAATGTATATCTCCATAGAGTACAGGACTAGGCCGTATACACACCAGACCAGCAGTGGTTCAACCAGGTACTGCAGGGGGTGGTCCTTCACCTTCTCATACCAAAACAACTAAAACCTAATCTTGTTGGCCAGAAGGTGGGGGATTCAGCGCCCCCTAGTGGTGCAATAACATGTATTAATAAAACATGGCTTGATAAGCAGCCGCATATCTTAATATTTAGTCAGACAGCTTCATCCAAAGATGCTGACAGTGAATAAATGAAAAAAAAATAAGGAAATGGTAGGGGTCAGAGGTCGTTAAGGAGCAGGTAGGGTTCAGAGGTCATTAAGGAGCAGGTAGGAGTCAGAGGTCGTTAAGGAACAGGTAGGGGTCAGAGGTCATTAAGGAGCAGGTAGGGGTCAGGGGTCATTATGGATCAAGTAGGGGTCAGAGGTCGTTACGGGGCAGGATTGAGGAGATCGTTAGAACCAGATGTAGAAAGAAGGCCATCTCCATCACTAAGGACCCTAACCACCCTGGACACCATCTCTTCTCCCCCTACCGTCCTGTCACAGCTAGGAGTGCTGCCACTATCAGAACCTTCTCATCCACATTACATTACACTATCATACACTATCCCTCTTTTGATGGACTTTCTGGACTCATTACAGTTACTGCACTTTTCTGCACGGTACTGCACTGTATTCATGATGCTGCATCACCACTGGCACAATTTTTTCTCTCTCTCTCTCTCTCTCTCTCTCTCTCTCTCTCTCTCTCTCTCTCTCTCTCTCTCTCTCTTTCAGTTTTAAATTGACGGTTTCAGTTGTATTGTGTTTGCAACTTTTGCAACTATGAAGTGTTTGGCTTGCGGGGCGGAGGAACATTTGGTTCGGTCTCGCCCTGGGGACGAGGAGCGGGACGAGGAGCGGGACGAGGAGCGGGCCGAGGAGCGGGCCGAGGAGCGGGCCGAGGAGCGGGCCGAGGAGCAGGCCTGAGGAGCGGGACGAGGAGCGGGCCTGAGGAGCGGGACGAGGAGCGGGCCTGAGTAGCGGGCCTGAGGAGTGGGCCTGAGGAGCGGGCCTGAGGAGTGGGCCGGAGGAGCGGGCCGAGGAGCAGGCCGAGGAGCGGGCCTGAGGAGCGGGCCGGAGGAGCGGGCCGAGGAGCGGGCCTGAGGAGCGGGCCTGAGGAGCAGGCCTGAGGAGCGGGCCGAGGAGCGGGCCGAGGAGCAGGCCTGAGGAGCGGGCCGAGGAGTGGGCCAGAGGAGCGGGCCGAGGAGCAGGCCGAGGAGCAGGCCTGAGGAGCGGGCCGGAGGAGCGGGCCGAGGAGCGGGCCTGAGGAGAGGGCCTGAGGAGCGGGCCGAGGAGCGGGCTGAGGAGCGGGCCGAGGAGCAGGCCTGAGGAGCGGGCCGGAGGAGCGGGCCGAGGAGCGGGCCAGAGGATCGGGCCTGAGGAGCGGGCCGAGGAGCTGGTCCCCCTGCTGGTCCAGGTCCCCCTGCTGGACCCAGGTCCCCCTGCTGGACCCCCGGGTCCCCCTGTTGGACCCAGGTCCCCTTGCTGGTCCAAGGTTCCCCTGCTGGACCCAGGTCCCCCTGCTGGACACGGGTCCCACCACTGGACCCCGGTCCCTATGCTGGACCCAGGTCCCACTACTGGACCCGGGTCCCCCTGCTGGACCCGGGTCCCCCTGCTAGACCCGGATCCCCCTGCTGGACCCGGGTCCCCCTGCTGGACCCGGGTCCGCCTGCTGGACCCTCCAGGTCCCCCTGCTGGACCCAGGTCCCACTGCTGGACCCGGGTCCCCCTGCTTGTCCAAGGTTCCCCTGCTGGACCCGGGTCCCCCTGCTGGACCCGGGTCCCACTACTGGACCCGGGTCCCCCTGCTGGACCCAGGTCCCACTACTGGACCCGGGACCCACTACTGGACCCGGATCCCCCTGCTGGACCCGGGTCCCCCTGCTGGACCCGAGTCCCCCTGCTGGATCCGGGTCCGCCTGCTGGACCCAGGTCCCCCTGCTAGACCCAGGTCCCCCTGCTCGTCCCATGCCCCCCTGCTGGACCCTCCAGGTCCCCCTGCTGGACCCGGGTCCCCCTGCTGGACCCAGGTCCGACTACTGGACCCGGGTCCCCCTGCTGGACCCGGGTCCCCCTGCTGGTGTCAGGTCCCCCTGCTGGACCCAGGTCCCCCTGCTGGACCCGGTTCCCACTACTGGACCCGGGTCCCCCTGCTGGACCCAGGTCCCACTACTGGACCCGGGTCCCCCTGCTGGACCCGGGTCCCCCTACTAGACCCAGGTCCCCTTGCTGGACCCAGGTCCCACTACTGGACCCAGGTCCCCCTGCTGGACCCTGGTCCCCCTGCTGGACCCGGGTCCCCCTGCTGGACCTGGGTCTCCCTGCTGGACCCGGGTCCCACTACTGGACCCTGGTCCCCCTATTGGACCCAGGTTCCCATGCTGGACCCAGGTCCCCCTGCTGGACCCGGGTCCCCCTACTGGACCCATGTTTCCCTGCTGGACCCCCCAGATCCACCTGCTGGACCCCCCAGGTCCCCCTGCTGGACCCCCGGTTCCCCCTGCTGGACCCAGGTCCCACTACTGGACCCGGGTCCCCCTGCTGGACCCGGGTCCCCCTACTAGACCCAGGTCCCCTTGCTGGACCCAGGTCCCACTACTGGACCCGGGTCCCCCTGCTGGACCCGGGTCCCCCTGCTGGACCCGGGTCCCCCTGCTGGACCCGGGTCCCCCTACTAGACCCAGGTCCCCTTGCTGGACCCAGGTCCCACTACTGGACCCAGGTCCCCCTGCTGGACCCTGGTCCCCCTGCTGGACCCGGGTCCCCCTGCTGGACCTGGGTCCCCCTGCTGGACCCGGGTCCCACTACTGGACCCTGGTCCCCCTATTGGACCCAGGTTCCCATGCTGGACCCAGGTCCCCCTGCTGGACCCGGGTCCCCCTTCTGGACCCATGTTTCCCTGCTGGACCCCCCAGATCCACCTGCTGGACCCCCAGGTCCCCCTGCTGGACCCCCGGTTCCCCCTGCTGGACCCAGGTCCCACTACTGGACCCGGGTCCCCCTGCTGGACCCGGGTCCCCCTACTAGACCCAGGTCCTCTTGCTGGACCCAGGTCCCACTACTGGACCCGGGTCCCCCTGCTGGACCCGGGTCCCCCTGCTGGACCCGGGTCCCCCTGCTGGACCCGGGTCCCACTACTGGACCCGGGTCCCCCTATTGGACCCAGGTTCCCATGCTGGACCCGGGTACCCCTGCTGGACCCGGGCTTGGGGACCTCCCTGTAAGGCTGGGTCCTGGCCCAGCATGGGTCTCCCTCCAGGACTAAGGGGCTTGGGGACCTAATAAAGACTAATAAAGTACACTAAACAGGCCTGTCTGGGGCCGTGTGTGTGCGTGTGTGTGTGTGTGTGTGTGTGTGTGTGCCTACCAGTAAAGGGTGTAACCTGAAATACGAACCAGGAAACAACACAAGAAGAATCCAACCCAACAAGACTGTGAACCATTTTAGAGAAACTTCTCAACAGTTGCAGTCAGTAATCAATAGTCTATATTGATTAAAGTGTTTGCTTCTGAATAATAAATGACATCATGTTACAATATTGTGCAATTCTGATTTTATTGAAAATGAATCAAAGTACGGTCAGAGACTGTGTGTGTCTGAGCTTCTGGTCCTCAGAGCTCTCTGTCTATGGTTCATATTTTAATAAGGTTATTATAGTTCATGACTGAGTGAGTCATGGAACAACAGCCTAGAAGAGGTTAGTCTGAAAGGAACTGAACTGGGAGGGGAACTGGACCAACTGGTTCATCATGCTTTGATAGCGTTTAGTAAACCTGTGTCCGTCTTAAATGGAGTAAAGTAAAGTGAGACGACTCTATGGTTTATGGTCCAACAATGTGTGTCTTTCTAATACACATCAAGTATTTGGCTTTGGTCTTAATCACCTACTCAGGGTTCCTGAGGAGAGGTTTATGACTACACCAAGGTTTAGGAGAAACCTGGATAAGAGCAGACGTTTGAGTGTGTGAGACTGACAGTCTGTGAGTTGGAGAGTGTGTTGGATTGATGTGTGTTTGTTTTATTGCCCCGGCAGCTTTGCTGTTCGGGGGAACAGCGTATCAAGGTGTTTTGTGAATGAGTGAAAGAATGGATATGAGTGAAAGAGAATGAAAAGGATACCGAGTGCAAGAGATACTGAGTGAAAGAGGAAGAGGGCACTGAGAAAGAAAGAGGTACCCAGAGAATGGGGAACTGAGTTCAAGAGGCGCTGCAAGAGAGGTCCGTATCTGGGAGACCTTCTAGAGGACCAATGGACGTGGAGGTTTGCTCATTGATGTGTGAAATAAAAATGGGTCAAACTTTTAGAACTGTGACCAAGTTAAACGTTATGACTTAATTAAGGTTGAGTTTTGCTATTTTAATATTTACAATTAGGCACGATTAAAAACAAAAATGATTGGATATTATCGTTTTCTCTTTCTTCTTTTCCTTTAATTTCTGTGTATATGTTAATTGTGGATGCTTAGTCAGCGAGGGCCTGCAGACATTGAGGAGGAAGTCCCTTAAGGAGCTGGTCTAAGTGGGACAGGGTGAACCCAGCGCTCCCTGCTGGTCAGTTGTCAAGTGAAGAGTCCCTTCCCCGTCCTTTCCTTCCCTTGTAGGATCTCAATCTGTTTGTGTGTGTGTATGGTGTGTGTGTGTGTGTGTGTGTGTGCGCCTGTATTTGTGTCGGTGTATCTGTGTGTGTGTGCGTGTGTGTCTGTCTGTCTGTCTCTGTCTATCTGTGTGTGTGTGTGTGTGTGTGCTGTGTGTGTGTGTGTGTGTGCGTGCGTGTGCGCCTGTATTTGTGTAGGTGTATCTGTGTGTGTGTGCGTGTGTGTCTGTCTGTCTGTCTCTGTCTATCTGTGTGTGTGTGTGTGTCTGTGTGTGTGTGTGTGTTTGTATCTGTGTGTCTGTGTGTGTGTCTGTATCTGTTTGTGTGTTTGTGTATGTGTGCGTGTGTGTGTGTGTGTCTATCTATGTGTCTGTCTGTGTTTCTGCCTGTTTGTGTGTTTGTGTGTGTGCTTGTGTGCGTGTGTGTGTGTGTGTATCTGTTTGTGTGTGTGTGCTTGTGTGTGTGTGTATCTGTTTGTATGTTTGTGTATGTGTGTGTATGTGTATCTTGGTGTGTGACGTGTATCTCAGTCTATCTGTGTGTGTGTGTGTGTGTGTGTGTGTGTGTGTGTGTGTGTGTGTCTGTGTGTGTATAATGACAAAGGTACTTTGTCAGTACATGTTGATTGGAATGTAATCTATTATGAGTGACTCATATTTCTCTCTACTTACACACACACACACACACACACACACCCACCCACCCTGAACAATCTCTCTCTCTCTCTCTCTCTCTCTCTCTCTCCTCTCTCTCTCTCTCTCTCTCTCTCTCTCTCTCTCTCTCTCTCTCTCTCTCTCTCTCTCTCTCTCTCTCTCTCTCTCTCTCTCTCTCTCTCTCTCTCTCTCTCTCTCTCTCTCTCTCTCTCTTTTGTTGGTTCTGGCTTGACGCCAGGGGGGCGGGGCCGCGTGATGACGTCACGTTTGAGGAAATGAATCGTACTGGAGCCCAAGCAGGAAGACGCGACGCGGAGATAACAGTTCCTCTTTGAGACGCGACGAGGAGAGAACAGTTGAAAGAACACCAGCCTTTGTCAACTAAGCGGTGGACAGCGTTCTAAGGTGAGTAGTGAGTGTTGACCAAGGGCTTCAAAGAGTTAGTTCTGCACCAGGGAGCCTGTTTCAACGGACACACTTTGATGGTGGACCATTGTTAAGTTCATGTAGTATTAGATGTGTATTATATGTTTATATCAAGCCCTACGCTACTCCATCACTCATAT
>JANIIK010002494.1:0-25000 GCA_027704905.1 Muraenolepis orangiensis | reverse complement strand
TACTACTACTACTATTACTTATAATACTACTACTACACTACCACTACTAATACAACAACTAATAATACTACTACTACTACTACTAACACTACTAATATTAATACTACTACTCACAGCTACTACTACTACTACTACTACTACTACTACTATTCACCTACTACTACTACTATTCATCTACTACTACTACTATTCACCTACTACTACTACTATTACAACTACTACTATTACTACTACTACTACTACTACTACCACTACTACTAACAACTATTACTACTACAACCTCTACTTGAATTATACTACTACCACTACTACTACAAAAAACGATCTTTTAAAAACGTATTAAAGTGTTTAGACAACAGTTTAAACAGGTTCTAATGTTCCTATATGTGTATATATATATATCTATATGAGTGATGAGGTGGCGTAGGGCTTGATATAAACATATAATACACATCTAATACTACATGAACTTAACAATGGTCACCATCAAAGTGTGTCCGTTGGAACAGGCTCCCTGGTGCAGAACTAACTCTTTGAAGCCCTTGGTCAACACTCACTACTCACCTTAGAACGCTGTCCACCGCTTAGTTGGACAAAGGCTGGTGTCCTTTCAACTGTTCTCTCCTCGTCGCGTCTCAAAGAGGAACTGTTATCTCCAAGTCGCGTCTTGCCTTTTATGCTCCATTAAGCTTTGTGACGTCATGGGGGGGCGGGGCCACGCGGTGACGTCACTTCAGGGCAAACGTAGCTGTGTATTATATGTTTATATCAAGCCCTACGCTACTCCATCACTCATATAGATAGAGATATATACACATATAGGGACATTAGAACCACTTTAAACTGTTGTCTAAACACTTTAATACGTTTTTAAAAGATCGTTTTTTTTGTAGTAGTGGTAGTAGTAGAATATGGATTGGGATATATACACATATAGGAACATTACAACCACTTTAAACTGTTGTCTAAACGCTTGAATACGTTTTTAAAAGATCGTAGTAGTGGTAGTAGTAGAATTCGAGTAGTAGTAGTAGTAGATGTAGTAGTAGTAATAGTTGTTAATAGTAGTAGTAGTAGTATCAGTAGTGTTCAAGTCAAGTCAAGTCAAGTTTATTGTCACTTCACAGTTTACAGTTTAGTATAAAGCAGTGATGTGAAATTCTTGTGTGCAATACCCGACGACAGACAGCAGTTATAGAATAAGATAAAATAAAAATAGATAAAAATAGATAAAAATAGAATAAAAAATAGAATAAAAAATAGAATAAGGAATATAAAATAAAAATAAAAAATGCAATTTATAAAATGCAAAAATCAGCACAGAAAAGAGCAATATATACCGTATTGACCCGAATATAAGACGAGTTTTTTTTCCTAGAAAAAAATCTGAAAAAGAGGGGTCGTCTTATAATCGGGGTTTAGACTTTTCGATGTACCGTAATTTCACATGTAATTGCGCAACAACAGATCGCGCCAAACGAGTGTTCCGAGACACCGCGCGACACTTAAAGTAACTCAAAGTCTTAAAGTAACAGTACATAAAAACAGTTACCTGGAGAGATAGAAATGGAGAGACACAGCGACCAACTTGAAAAAAGTGGCTCAAAAGTAGGGCAAGTTAATAAACAGAAGAGACGAAGTTACGATGCCAATTTTAAGATAACGGTGATAAACGAAGCAGAGACATCAAACACCTGTCATTGCGACGCAGGACAAGCCCAGCGCCTGCCCTCAGACTTCAGAGAGAAGCTACTGTCTTATCAGCGATATGTGATCAAGTTAAGGAAGAAGCACTCATACCCCCTTGATCAGATGGGCAATGCTGATCAAACGCCTGTGTATTTTGACATGCCAACATCCGTCATCCGTGCATAAGAAAGACGACAAATCAGTGATCTACTGATCTACTGGAAACGAGAAGAGCCGAGTAACGGTCATGTTAACGCGCCTCGCAGATGGGACACAACTTCCCCCGTACGTGGGGGATTATGGTAGTGCCCAGGCAAAGGGCTGGATGGAGACGGAGCTTGTGGTGGACTGGCTCAAGGTGGCGTGGGGCAGACGGCGTGGGGGACTCAGAAAGAAGAGGAACATGTTGATTCTGGATGCTTTCCGTGGACACTTCAAAACGCCAGTCAAAAAGCAAGTGAAAGAGTTGAATGGTGACCTAGTGATCATACCGGGCGGAATGACAAGCCAGCTGCAGGTGTTGGATGTGGTCGTTAACAAACCATTCAAGGTTCATCTGCGCAAGAGATCCACAGAGTGGCTCCTGGCTGCTAATCACGCACTGACACCGTCTGGAAAAATCCAAAAGCCTTTGCTCTGTGAATGGATCTTGCAAGCATGGGCGGACGTTTCCCCAGAAAGCATTAATGGGTTAAGAAATGCTGCGTATCAAATGGATGGCAGCGAGGATGACGTGATGTGGGAGGAGACGGGGAAGCGGACACCGTGAGTGACGATAGCGGGAGTGAGAGCGAACAACCCAGCGATGTAGAAGACGAGCTGAATGAGAAGACGTGATGTGACCAATAGACTGATGTTCTGTTTTATTGCTCTACTGTTTTATTGCACTACTGTTTCATTGCAATCTATCTAGCCGGATTTGTTTTTGTTTGCCAAGTTAGGCAAATTTGAACACAATGTGTGTTATCATTATTTTCCAAAAAAAAACATTTTCTTTATAAAAAAAAAGATTTGGTCTTCAAAACAAATTTAATTTTTTTTTACAAAAATGAGTCTTGAAAAAGAGGGGTCGTCTTATAATCGGGGTCGTCTTATATTCGGGTCAATACGGTATATATAAATCAATGTAATAAAATATACATTGTTATATGTTATACGCCCTTGTTCAGCAGCCTGATGGCCTGACTGTGGAAGCTATCTCTAAGCCTATTTGTACGACACTTGATACTGCGGTATCGCCTGCCTGACGGTAATAGTGAGTAAAGTTCGTGGCTGGGGTGGGCAATGTCTTTTATAATTCTTTTGGCCTTGGCCACGCACCGCTGGTTGTAAATGTCCAGGAGGGAGGGGAGCTCACCTCCAACGATATACTGGGCCGTCCGCACCACCCTTTGAAGCGCTCTGCGCTCGAGTGCCGTGCAGTTCCCGTACCAGGCGGTGATACACCCTGTCAGAACACTCTCGATGGTGCCGTTGTAGAATGTTCTCAGGATGCGGGGGCCCATGCTGAATTTCTTCAGACGCCTGAGAAAATACAGGCGTTGTTGGGCCTTTTTCACCACGTGTGTGGTGTGCGTGGACCATGTGAGGTCCTCGGAGATGTGCACGCCGAGGAACTTGAAGCTGCTGACCCTCTCTACTGCAACGCCGTCGATGGAGATAGGGCTGTGCTCTCCCCTCTGCCTCCTGAAGTCCACGATCAGCTCCTTGGTCTTCTTGACGTTGAGGGCGAGGCTGTTCTCCTGGCACCACTGCTCCAGCGATCCGACCTCCTCCCTGTAGGCTGTCTCGTCGTCGCCGGCGATCAGGCCCATCACTGTCGTGTCGTCAGCAAACTTGACGATGACGTTGGAGCTGTGCATAGCCATGCAGTCGTGGGTGTAGAGGGAGTAGAGGAGAGGGCTCAGCACGCATCCCTGGGGGGCTCCCGTGTTGAGGGTCAGTGGCTCTGATGTGGTGCTGCCCATCCTCACCACCTGGCGGCGGTCCGACAGGAGGTTCAGTATCCAGCTGCACATGGATGGGGGTACGCCTAGACCTCTCAGCTTGGTGTCGAGCTTGGCAGGAACTATTGTGTTGAATGCTGAGCTGTAGTCCACAAACAGCATTCGCACATAACAGTTCTTCCCCTCCAAGTGGGAAAGGGCAGTGTGGAGGGCCATGGCAATTGCGTCGTCCGTGGATCTATTTTGACGATATGCAAATTGCCATGGGTCCAGCGTGGTAGGTAACACGGAGCAAATAAAGTCCTTGACCAACCTCTCGAAGCATTTGCTAACGATCGAGGTGAGGGCCACAGGTCTGTAGTCATTCAGGCATGTTACCTTGGTTTGTTTAGGGACAGGCACGATGGTGGATATCTTGAAGACCGCGGGGACAACAGCCTGGGACAGGGAGAGGTTGAAGATGTCTGCAAAGACTCCTGCCAACTGGTCTGCGCATGCTCTGAGGACGCGGCCCGGGATGTCGTCGGGGCCTGCCGCCTTACGGATGTTCAGCCGCTTAAAGGTGCGGCGCACATCCGCCTCCGAGATGCGCAGCTGGCTGGTCTCCCCAGTCGGTGCTGGCTTCGGCGGGCTGCCGTTTACGTCGAACCGAGCAAAAAATGTATTTAGCTCTCCTGGGAGGGAGGTAGAGGAGTTCTCTACACAACTGGTTCTCCCTCTGAAGTTCGTTATATTCTGCAGCCCCTGCCACATACCCCTCGCATCGTGTTTCTTGAATTTATCTTCCACTCTGTCCTTATACTCCCGCTTGGCAGTGACGATGGTCTTACGGAGGTCGTAACGGGCTCTCGTATATTCCTCCGTATTCCCGGAACCAAAGGCGGCGTTACGCGCATGTAGGGCAGCGCGAACATCGCCGTTAATCCACGGTTTCTGGTTGGGATATATCCGAACCGACTTGGTCGGAACAACGTCATCTATGCACTTCTTGATGAACCCGGTGACCGACGACGCGTACTCGTTGATGTTATTGTCCGAGGCAACGCGGAACATGTGCCAGTCAGCGTGATCAAAACAATCCTGCAGCGTAGAATCTGATTGGTCCGACCAGCATTGGACCTCCCTCACAGCGATCGGTTGCTGCTTCAGTCTCTGCCTATAGGCGGGGAGCAGCTGGATAGAGCGGTGATCTGATTTGCCGAACGGTGGGCGGAGGAGGGCCTTGTAGCCATCACGGAAGGGAGTGTAGCAGTGGTCGAGGATCCGCTCGCCCCGTGTGTTGCTCTTTATGTGTTGGTAGAACTTCGGGAGAACCTTCTTCAGGTTCGCCTTGTTGAAGTCCCCCGCTACGATGAGAGCAGCCTCGGGGTGGGCCGACTCCTGTTCGCTGATAGCCCCGTACAGTTCCTTCAGCGCTGTGTCCGTGTTGGCTTGTGGGGGAATGTAAACAGCGGTCACGGTTACCGCTGTAAACTCCCGAGGTAGCCAGTATGGACGGCACATAAGCATCAGGTACTCCAGGTCCGGGGAACAGAAAGACTTGAGGGGATGTACATGACTTTGGTTGCACCAAGATCTGTTTATCATGAGACATACCCCCCCTCCGCGATCTTTACCGGAGAGAGCCTTTGTTCTGTCCGCCCGGTGTACGGAAAATCCCGTCGGCTCGATAGCTGCGTCGGTAACCCCCTCCGACATCCATGTCTCCGTAAGGCAGATAATGCAATTGTCCCTAGTTTCCCGGTGGAATTGAATACGAGCCTGTAGTTCGCTTAACTTATTGTCCAGAGACTGTACATTAGCCAGTAGAATGGTGGGTAGTGGGGGGCGATCGGATCGACATCTCAGCCTGACTAGCACGCCGGCTCGCTTCCCTCGCTTCCTCCGGCGACGCTTGCGCGTAATCGTGCCCAAAATGGACGGAGATAATCCAGCTGTGACTTCGGGCGGGACGTCCGAGTCGAAAGAGTGAAAAAACTCCGGTAGGCGGCGAGCGACTGTCGATCTGATCTCCCAAAGTGTGCAAAAGTTATAAGTGAACTTGCTGCTAACATCCTGAACTAAAAAAGTTGCAATAAAAAGAATAAATAACAAAAAACTGCGTCGTCGTGCGGGAGCTCGCGACACGGCAGCCATCTCGTACGGCGCCATACTCCTCCAAGTGTTAGTAGTAGTTGTAATAGTATTAGTTGTAATAGTAGTAGTAGTGGTGGAATAGTAGTAGTAGTAGTAGCTGTGAGTAGTTGTAGTATTTATCATAGTAGTAGTTGTTATACTAGTAGTGGTAGTAGTAGTAGTAGTCATTAGTATATGTAGTAGTAGTAGTAGTAGTTGTTTTATCAGTAGTGGTAGTGGAGTAGTAGTATTAGTAGTAGTAGTAGTAGAAGTAGTGGATGGTAGTAGTAGTAATAGTAGAATGAATTGTAGTAGTAGTATTATAAGTAATAGTAGTAGTAGTATTATAAGTAGTAGTAGTTAGTAGTATTAGTATTAGTAGTATTATAAGTAGTAATTAATAGTTGTAGTAGTAGTATCAGTAGTGTTAGTAGTAGTAGTTGTAGTAGTTGTAATTGTAGTAGTAGTAGTAGTATTAGTAGTAGTAGTACTACTCTCTCTCTCTCTCTCTCTCTCTCTCTCTCACTGTGTTTCGCTCTCTCTCTCTCTCTCTCTCTCTCTCTCTATCTCTCTCTCTCCCTCTCTCTATCTCATTATCTCTTTCACTTCATCACTCTTTTTCCCTCACTGTCTATCCGCTTAAAACTGTTGTCTAGGCACTTTAATACGTTTAAAAGAAAAGGTTGTTTTCTAACTTGATTCAACAATGTGTTCTAGGAATGGCCTCTGCTAAATCTGCCTGGTCTGAGGAGAACTTTTCCTGTTCCTTCTGTCAGGATGTGTTCAAGAGTCCAGTTTCCACACCATGTGGACACAACTTCTGTAGAGCCTGTATCACCACGTTCTGGGAGGACCAGGTCCAGTTCAAATGTCATGTTTGCAACGAGCTGTTCCACACAAGACCCGATCTACGGGTCAATACCCTCTTATCAGAGGTAGTTGATCAGTTTAGACGGTCCGTACCGGTCAAAGAGCAGCCTTGTGTTGAACCAGAAGAAGTTCCCTGTGACGTCTGTACCGGGACCCAGCTGAAGGCTGTCAAGTCCTGCCTAGTGTGTCAGAGCTCCTTCTGCCACTCCCACCTGGGATCACATCAGAGAGTCGCAAAAAAGACGCAGACCGAGAGCTAGCCGATGGTGACCAGGTCCTCGACGCTCTGATGAGCTGCGTTAAAAAGTGTCGGCATGATCACAAACAAACAGTTCAAGAGAAACTAAAATCCATAGAGAAACACGCTGAAGGCCTCATCAAAGAGCTGGAGCAGGAAGTTAAAGATCTGACCAATAGGAGCTCAGAGGTGAAGCAGCTCTCACACACTGAAGACCACCTCCACTTCCTCCAGAGCTTCAGATCCCTGAAGAATCCTCCAAACACCAGGGACTGGACCAAAGTGGAGGTCCCTCCTCCTCCGTCATACATAGGGACCTTGAGGAGATCCCTGGATCAGCTGAAGGAGACACTGGAAATGGAGATGGAGAAGCTTCTGAGGTCGACTCTAAAGAAGTGTAAGTGTCTGTTTAGTTTGAGTCATCACAACAACACACTAACTCCTCAGATTGAAAGTCCATCCACACAGCAGGAGGTGACATCCTACTGCGAATGAACATGATGGTGGACATAATGTATCTTCATCAATATATTAATATATTGATGAGATACATGATGGTTGGTATCTTTTACATAATGCATAACCATCACAATGAATCCTTCTTCTGTAAAATACAACATATATTATTACTGTAACAATATTATTTATTAATGATGAGTATTATGAGTGTTATTATTATTAGACAATCATAATCAGGATGCTGTTAATCATACTTGTATGTGTATTTTATATTCAGAACATGATCTAAAATATATCTAATAATATATGTGAATAAACATATTTTATATAATAATATATATCACTATAAAATTTATATTTATATTAACAAATAAAATATATATTAATAAATTATAATAAATAGATTACGTTATAATTATATATATTATATATAATAATATATATTTTCATCATACTTTAGGTCCTAGGAAACTAGGCAACCAATTCTTAGAAACACCTCTCCTATCAAAGTCACAATTGTAGTTATCCAAGGTTAATGTTGGCAACTGCTAGCGTTTAATGATGTCCTATCTATAAATCAAGAGAGTACTTTCCAATCAAGTACTTTTTCTTCCTCAGTGGTTATTCACGGCTCCACCCATTTCTAAAGGGCTTATTGAACTGACTCCAAACGGCTCATATCTTGATGACCTCATCAGGAGTATTTCTGTGTAGACTCATCATGTCTTTGGTTCTCTCTCCCATCAGATGAGTGTGAACTCACACTGGACACAAACTCAGCCCACAGAGAACTCGCTCTGTCTGAGGACAACAGGAAGGTGACGAGATGCTCCCCAGGTCACCTGGGGAGCAAATTGGAGAAATTTGACTACCATCACCAGGTGTTGTGTAGAGAGGGTCTGACTGACCGCTGTTACTGGGAGGTGGAGAGGGAAGGATATGTTGGTATAGGAGTGACATACAGAGGAATCACAAGGATAGGACGGGGTGATGAAAGCTGTATTGGATGGAACAACAAGTCCTGGAATCTATATTGTCATGGTGATCGTTACACTGTCCGGTACAACAATAGTGAAACAGTCATCGGTCTCCTCCCCTCTAACAGAGTAGGAGTGTATGTGGACCGACCTGCTGGCTCTCTGTCCTTCTACAGAGTGTCCCCAGATGGAGGAGGGTCCTCAGACACACTGACACTCATCCACACCTTCCAGTCCACATTCACCCAGGAGGACCTCCTCCCTGCGTTTGGGTTTGGGAGTTATGGTTCCTCAGTGTCTCTGTGTCGCTTGTAGCAACACATATAGAAACACACACAAACACACAAACACCCACACACATACACGCAGTATACAGACACACACACCTACGCAAATATAGAGAAGTACACATACACAGACATATAAAAAATACACACACACACATACATACAAACACTTAGACAAACACTTAGACATTAGACATACAGACACACACACACAGTATATAGACCCACACATACACACGCAGACAAATATATAGTAGTACACACACACACATGCACACACATTTTTATACACTCACACATATAAAGAAATTCACAAATAAACACACACACAAATATAGAAACGCACACACACACATATAGAAATAAACACACACACACACACACACACCTTTTTAGAAATAAACACACACACAGATACAGACACCTCTCTATTTTTCGTTCTATAGTTCTTTGATATTCTGTGTATATTAACATTCTAAAAAAGGCTCTGATATGAGTTTCTAACACGGATCCTGATTGATATTCTGTTCATCAGTAATATTGGGATCAATATTTGTGAATATTGATTTCCTTGTGCTGTGAGCTGACAAAGTGAATATTGATTTCCTTGTGTTGGGAACAACTTAGCACCACAGCATGTTAATTTATTGAAGATATGTTCTCCTGTACCTGCTCATTTTTGACCTCTGACCCATACCTGATTCTTAATGACCCCTAACCCCTACCTGCTCCTCAATGACCGCTAACCCCTACCTGCTCCTTAATGACCCCTAACCCCAACCTGCTCCTTAATGACCCCTAATCCCAACCTGCTCCTTAATGACCTCTGACCCCTACCTGCTCATTTTTGACCTCTGACCCCTACCTGCTCCTTAATGACCTCTGACCCATACCTGATTCTTAATGACCCCTAACCCCTACCTGCTCCTCAATGACCCCTAACCCCTACCTGCTCCTTAATGACCCCTAACCCCAACCTGCTCCTTAATGACCTCTGACCCCTACCTGCTCCTTAATGAGCCCTAACCCTTACCTGCTCCTTAATGACCTCTGACCCCTACCTAATTGAATGCTTACTCCCCATTCCCTCCTGCAGTTTGAGTTTATACTACAATTTAACACAATATACTATACTATGTACTATACTTATACTGTACTGTAACAATACTGTACACAATTAAAATGACAATAAAAATAACAATACAATGACTGATGGAATGTGTGTTGAATTCCATCATGAATTCTGTGCAGAACAGTGCAGTAACTGTAATGAGTCCAGGAAAGTATGACAGTGTAATGTTAATGACAATGTTATGATAGTGGCAGCACTCCTAGCAGTTCAGTAGGTCACTGCCTGTGGATAAAACTATCCTTGAACCTGGTAGTCGTTGTACGGATGCTGCAGAACCGACGACCGGACGGTAGGGGGGAGAAGAGATGGAGCCCAGGGTGGTTGGGAACCTCGCAGGCATAACAGGTATAACAGGCAACTGTAAACACATTCAACCGCCCTCTTTAAGATGAATCCAGTGACAAACTGAATATGCTCTGTGGGGTTAAGTTAACGTTACATTTGGTTATGGATGAGAGAAGTGGGAAAAGCTGTGACTCCTGTAAACGCTTAACGTTAGTAGTGTCCAACTCAACAGCGTACTGACCAGCAGTAGTGTCCTTTATCCTGACTCTGGTGAAGACTAATCTAAAGTCAATGATTAGAACGACTTATTGTTAGAAAAGTAAAAACTAAATAACGGTACAACTGCATCTGATCGTACGTCTGTTACATTTTAAAGATGCAAGCGCAGCTCTTCTTTTGCCGGACCTCTTTTGACTGTGGGCACTAAGAGTGGGCACTAATTGGTGCACCTGTGAGGAGAGGACGCTGGCGCTGCTTTGTTCGCCGCTTCTCCATTTTGTGCCTTAATTAGTATGTTTAGTTCCCTTTCTGCTCCCCAGCAAGCTTTTTTTCTTTTGATCCTACTCTTTTCCGTCCAACGTCGCAACATTTTTTCAACTGAAAGGCTTCAGTGCTGATTACAGGTTTGCTTACCTGTTTGCGCCTGTCCACTGCTACCGTCTACTCCCCGGACAACTAGCCGGCTAGCTAGCAACCCCTTGCTAGCCGGCAGCCACCAACGAGTCAGCCAGCTCCCTGCTGGATTCTCTGGATACTTGGATACGTGGATACTCCCGTTTTTGCTCCACACTGCTACTGAGAGTATTTCCCGGATAGCCTCTCAGCTGTTCTGGTGCGGTCAGTCAGATCGCTGCTTCTTCAGCTAAGCTGTCCGCTAGCCGCCCCCCAGTCAACAAGCGGCTTGAAGCTAACGTTAGCAGCTCACCTGCACGCTGTGGATCATCCTGTCGTGCCTGTCACTTCTCCAACTCTGGTCATCTAGCCAGTCCGTGGCTATCGACAAACGACTTTCAGGCTCATCATTACATCCTCCCCGGCTGGCATGCTTCTGCAATACTCCACCTCGCAACTACACAAACTCAACAACTTCTCCGCTCCTCCGTGCATCTCAGCCATCAAAACACTTGGACTCCTCCGTCGTCCCCGTTACATCCACAGAGCCTCCCGCAGAAAGTTTGTTTACTCCCAGTCTGATCACTCCATTGCTTCCATCCCTTCCCTCTGGTCAGCCAAGCGCACCGCTGCAACTCCTGCACGTCATCATCACAACAACCTACACGTGCGATCTCCCTGCCTCCGCCCCCTTGCCAAAGCACCTCAGCCTGTCCAAATTCATCCTCATCTCAAATTTGCTCTGTTTAACACCCGATCCATAAACAGCAAGGGCCTCCTACTCAATGAATTCATAACTGACAATAATCTGGACTTTCTCTGCTTAACCGAAACTTGGCAAAAACCACAGGATTACTTTTCACTCAATCAGACTACTCCCCCCGGATACTCATATATGGACAAACCACGCCACCTAGGGCGTGGTGGTGGAATTGCCGTTTTTTTCCGGAAAAACATCGTCACAAGTGCAATAACCATCCCGGCCCCATCCTCATTTGAACACCTTGCTTTTAAACTGTCTGGTCCCAAACCCCTGGTTATTGCAGTCATCTATCGCCCCCCCAAACCTAACCCTGCCTTCCCCTCTGACCTGTCTGAATTCCTCAACAACTCTGCGCCATCTCTCCATCCGTTCTGCTACTTGGTGATTTTAACATACATGTTGATTCATCCAACTCCAAATCCTCCACAGAACTCCTGCGACCATTTTAAACTTCTTCAACCTCACCCAACATGTGGATTTCCCCACCCACAAAAAAGGACACACACTGGACCTGGTCTGCACCTCCGGCATCACCATCAGCAATCTGTCCAGCTCCGACCTCACCATCTCCGACCACCTGGCTATCACCATGGACATTCTCATCCCCACCCCCCTCATTAAACAGAAGCGCTCCATAACTTTCCGGAATCTCAAATCCATCCATCCCTCCTCTTTCTCCTCCCTTTTGAACGACACCATCCCTGACTCTGCCCTCATCCTGCTTGTCTCTCCTTCTGACCTGGTTAACACCTACAACGACACTCTCTCCTCCTGTCTCAATCAGCTCGCTCCCATCAAAACCAAATCTGTCTCCTTCACCCACTCCGCCCCCTGGTACACTGATCATCTCCATCATCTTAAATCCAAGGGCCGCCAACTTGAACGTCTAGCCAATAAAACCGGTCTCACTGTCCATAAAGAAGCCTACAAACAACACCAACAGCTATACAAAGACGCCCTCAACAGTGCACGCTCCTCCCACTACTCCTCCGTCATACAATCCAGCAGCAACAACCCAAAGACTCTGTTTTCCACCATTTCTAAACTCCTTAAACCCATGGACACCATCTCCAACTCCTTCACTGTCAGTAAATGTGCATCCTTTCTGTCACACTTTCAATCTAAAATTGACACAATTCATAGCCAACTGTCCAACGCATCCGCCACCTACGTCTCTTTACCAGAACCCGCCTCTCCTCCACCTTCCGATCACCCATTCTCATCCTTCACTGAAATCACCGCATCGGACCTATCCTCCATACTCACTGGCATGAAAACGTCAACCTGCATCCTGGACCCCTTCCCCTCCACCCTCGTCAAGGCCTGTCTCCCCTCACTCTCTCCTCTGATCACCTCAGTAATTAACTCCTCTCTGTCCACCGGCCTCGTACCCCCCGCCCTCAAACTTGCTGCTGTGACCCCCTTACTAAAAAAACCCGGACTCAACCCTGAAACCCCCAACAACTTCCGACCCATCTCCAACCTCCCTTTCCTTTCAAAAATATTAGAGCGAGTCGTTGGATCTCAATTAAAAACCCACATGGACTACAATAACCTCTATGAACCTTTTCAATCCGGCTTCCGCTCCAGACACAGCACTGAAACCGCTCTCTTAAAGGTCACCAATGACGTTCTCCTCTCTGCCGACTCTGGTTCCCTCTCCATCCTCATCCTCCTTGACCTCAGCGCCGCCTTCGACACCATTAACCACTCCATCCTCATCACTCGCCTCCAGTCCTTGCTCGGCATAACGGGCACCGCCCTCTCCTGGTTTAAATCTTATCTCTCCGACAGACACCAATTCATCTCCATCAACAACTGCAAATCCCCCACTGCCAAAGTCCCTCATGGTGTGCCCCAGGGTTCAGTACTCGGTCCCCTGCTCTTCATTATCTACATCCTTCCACTTGGTCTGATCTTACGCCAACAGGGCCTCCATTTCCACTGTTATGCCGACGACACTCAGCTCTACCTCTCCACCAAATCCATCTCTGCAGCCACCCACACCACCCTCACCACCTGCCTCACTGCCGTCAAAACCTGGATGCAAAATAACTTACTCAAACTCAACTGCGACAAATCTGAAATCATCATCATCGGTCCAAACTCCCTCACCCGCTCCACCCAGGATTTCTCCCTGAACATTGATGGTTCTGTTGTCACTCCCTCCACCCGCGTCCGCAACCTTGGCATCATTCTTGACCCCACCCTCTCATTCCTCCCCCATGTAAACCAGACCATCAAAACAGCCTTCTTCCACCTTAGGAACATTGCCCGTCTTCGACCCTCCCTGTCACTCTCCGCAGCTGAAACACTGGTCCATGCTTTCATCTCATCCCGGCTCGATTACTGCAACAGCATCCTATATGGTTTACCTAACAACATCCTCAATAAACTACAATATGTCCAAAACTCTGCTGCCCGCTTGCTCACCTCCACCCGCCGCTCTGACCACATCACCCCTGTCCTCCGTGACCTCCATTGGCTCCCGATCAAACACAGGATACACTTCAAAATACTTCTCATCACCTTCAAAGCGCTCAATAACCTGGCCCCCCCCTACCTCTCTGACCTCCTCCACCGCCACACCCCTAACCGTCGCCTCAGGTCTGCTGATGCTAACCTATTAAAACCCATCAGGACTAAGCTCCGGACCTGGGGTGACAGAGCATTTTCTGCAGCGGCCCCCTCCCTCTGGAACGCCCTCCCCATCCACATTCGCAATGCCAACACCCTTCCGTCCTTTAAAACAGCCCTCAAAACCCACCTCTTCACTCTTGCTTTCAACCCATAATTTATTCTCTGCTTTGTTTTGTTTCCTGTTTTGTTTTGTTGTGTTTGTTGTGTTTTGAATTAGTCTTTATGTTTTCTATTTCCTGTAAAGCGTCTTTGAGCACCTGGAAAAGCGCTATATAAGTCTGATATATTATTATTATTATTATAATTCTATTTCAAATTCTAATTCACTTTTCACTTTTCACTTTTTTCAGCATTCATCTGAGTTATTTATTAATATATTATTACTGCCAATTTGCACTATACGTATTGTTGTGTATTGTATATACCTACGTATTACTGTAATAATACTGTAAATTTATCTTCATCTATCAATACATTTAGATTTCATTTAGAATTATTTTAACTATATTTTTGTTTATACTAGTTGTATTTAGTTAGTTGTTGTTTTTTTAGCTTAGGTATTAGTATTTTTGTGTGTGCATTTATTCCCCCTGTGTCAACTGTCGCCCCTTAATTTCCCTCGGGATTAATAAAGTCATCTGAATCTGAATCTGAATCTGAATCTGAATACATATAATTCAGCAGTTTTCACTTTATTGTTATTTTTTATTGTGTACATACAGTATCTTTATGGTAGGCCTATAGTGTTTTTGTAAATGCATAATTCGAGAGGGAACGGGGAGTAAGCGTTCCATTGTACTTGTTGCGTATGACAAATGAACATCTTGAATCTTGAGTCGCGAGTAACCCGAAGGCTCCCAGTTATTTTGTATGAATTGCATGTATCCAGGCCTCTCGCTTTGTTTCTCGTTCTGGAATCCTCAGGAACCGTATACTAGAAACCCATTTGTGCAACCAATAACACGACAACTTAACATAACACGCGCGCACATATGCACACACACACGCACACGCACAAACACACACACACACACACACACACACACACGCGTGCGCATACGCGCATACGCGCTTATACACACACACACACGCGCGCGCGCGCATACGCGCTTATACACACACACGCGCGCACACACGCACACACGCACACACGCGCATACACGACTTTGGCTGTGACGTCATGAGAAACATCGCAATTACAAGAGTCAAAAGTTGGATTGTTGCCGTTACATCTTTCGATTTAAGTATGGTGTATGGTCCACAACACACCTTGGTCTATCGTTACTTATATGGCACGTTAACAAGTAATCCACACACGTCTCTCCTTAGGCTCCGTCATTGGCACTTCTTTCCCCGGAACATGGTTCTCATTTCCTTTACGTATGGGCCAAGAGCGCCCCCCTCCCGGCTGCTCATTAATAACTCTTTAAATGAGCTACAATCTCCCACTTGCGTCACAATGGAATCCTCAACGTCTCCGCGATGTTCTCGTTGCGCTGCGTGTGCAGACAATGCTGTACGCCCCTCTGTTCTCTCTATGGTACGGTGCTGCTAAGTGAAACGAGTTGTATGGCAAAGGGGCAACAGTTTGGTGGTGAACAGGTCTAACAGTAAGCGGACAGCGGGCTACAGTAGCGTGTGTCCCTTCACTGAGCTTCCAACAGCTCTCTGCTGCCCCCTGTTGGCGAGCAGAGTGCTCTGTCGTCATGTTTGATGAAAAGAGTTTGGAGCGAAGTTGTTGCGTGTTGCTTTGTCACAAGCGGTTGGTGGTAAAGAACACGTGACGCTAGGCATGTGGAGGATATGAAGTAGTGTAGCGTTGAATAATAAAAAGCTTCCAGCACCTGGTATTCCCAGGCGGTCTCCCATCCAAGTACTAACCAGGCCCGACCCTGCTTAGTTTCCGAGATCAGACGAGATCGGGCGTGTTTTTTTTTTTTTGTATTTTAAGTATTTATTAGCAAAAAATATACATCTGATCAAATATACAGAAAAAGGGTGACATTTGGGCGAGCCCACAGCCCCCTCCCACGCTCACACTCCCTGAGGCTATCTAGTTTGCAACAAGATGCAACGTTGCAACAAGATGCTGAATGTGTTCTACCAGTCGGTGGTAGCCAGTGCCATCTTCTCCGGAGTCGTGTGCTGGGGTAGCAGGTTGAGATCAGCAGACGCCAACAAGATCAGCAGGATTGTCAGGAAGGCTGGCGCTGTCCTGGGGGTCCAGCTGGACTCCTTGTTGGTGGTGTCTGAGAGAAGGATGCTGCGCAAGCTGCGTAGTATCCTTGACAACAACTCTCACCCTCTCCATCAGGTGCTGACCTCATATAGAAGCACCTTTAGCAACAGACTCATTCCACCCAGGTGCACCACAGAACGCCATAGGAAGTCCTTTCTTCCTGTGGCTATTAGACTCTATAATTCCTCTACCTCGGGTCGTGAGAGGGACAGTGGAGACTCAGTGACCTGAGGCCAACGTACTTATTTTATTTTTATTTTTATTTTATTTTGGGTCAACGCACTGTAATCATCTCATTGTACTTTGCACTGCAAATTCTATTTCAATTCCGAATTCACTTTTCACTTTTTCACTTTTCACATGTCACTTTTCAGTCGAATTATTTATTAATATATTATTACTGCCAATTTGCACTATACGTATTGTTGTGTATTGTATATACCTACGTACTACTGTTATAATACTGTAATTATCTTCACTTATCAATACATTTAGACTTCATTTAGAATTATTTTAACTATTTTTGTTTATAATAGTTTTATTTTAGTTAGTTGTTGTTTTGTTTTTTAGCTTAGGTTTTAGTATTCTTGTGTGTGCATTTATTCCCCCTGTGTCAACTGTTGCACCTCAATTTCCCTCGGGATTAATAAAGTTTTCTGAATCTGAATCTGAATTCTGAATAGACTAGGGGGAGGGGGGCAGGGGGGGGGGGGCAAGACAGTGGAGTGAAGACGGGACAAAAAAGAAACCCTTCCCCACCCCACAATCCCAACACACGCAAAAAAATAAAAGATACACATCTCATAGCACATAACCTAACACACAACGTTTACCTTCCCTCTTACCCCACCCACCATTTTGTATCACACACCATCCATCACATATCACCTAACATAGCACACAACGTTTACCATTACCCCTAATCCAACCACCATTTGTTTCACACACCATCCATCACATAGCCCATACCATAACACACACCCTTTACCATTACCCTTAGTCCCACCACCATTTTGCATAGTTACATCATCACCCACCATCCATCACATAGCACATGACATAGCACACTGCGTTTACATTTCCCCTTGCCCCACACCACCATTTTGTATCACACACCCCCAGTATTTACCGTTACCCTTACTACATTATATACTCCACACAATCCACCATATACCTATTACAACCCTATATAGACCACAAAGCACACTCCACCATGTACATTTTAACCAAACTGCCCTACCACACACCCTCCGTCACGTAACACATATCATCACTCACGACATTCAACCGTTACCCATACCGTGCCTCACGTAGCACATTACATCACCCACAGCATTTACCATTACCCTTACACCATTATATACTCCACACAATCCACCATATACCTCTTACACCCCTATATAGACCACAAAGCACACTCCACCATGCGCGTTTCATCCAAGCTGCCCTACCACACACCCACCGTCACGTAACACATATCGTCACTCACAACCCTAACCATTACCCTACTATATTATATACTCCACACACTCCACCATACACCTATTACGCCCCTATATAGACTACAAAGCACACTCCACCATGTGGATCTTTACCTACCTGCCCTATCACACACCATGACACACGACAACGCGCGATAACGCACAAACACGCCACCGTCGCATAACACACAACATTTTACCAGATACCATTAATCACAACACCCCACACATATCACACAACACACGCCGATTGCCCATTACCATTCGCCTATTTCTATGGCCCGTACACCCACGTACAGTGTTACAAAGCCTTTCCTCTCCCCCTCCCTTTGTCACCACCACCACCCCCCGCAGTAGCCCCGGTCCCAGTTTCAGGCTTACCCGGTTTGTTTCCCTCTCCCGTGCCTCCACTGCTTTGACGAATGTCCGTCTTTGCGCCTCCACCGCTTGCCCGGCCTCCTCCGTCGGTAGCGCTGGTATTGCTCCCGGTTCTCTGCCCACCAATAGGGCCCCCACCCCGCTCTTTGGCCCCCTTGGCCTCCATGGCCGTGTAGGCCCTCGTGTGGGCTACACGGACCTTTGTTCCCCCGCCAGCGTTCGCCATTCGTTGTTGTTTTGGCTCGTCCTCCATGCCTTTCCGCCCGCCTTTCGACTCTCCCTGCACGTTAGGGGCGCTCTCCTCCGCCTCACCCCCCTCGCTGGGGTCGCCATCATGCTCCTCCTTCATGCTCTCCACCTCGTCGCGATCGTCGCTGTCGTCGTCCTCCTCGCTGCCATCCTCGTCGTTCTCCTCACCACCTCCGTCGTTCTCCGCCACCTCCTCCGCCACCGTCTCTGCCTCTCCGCCTGCGTCACGGTCCGCTGTGCCGTCATCGACTCCTCCCCCTGTCTCGCCACCGATTGGTGGTTGGTCCCGCCCCTCTCCACCGCGTGACTCTCCACCGCCTCGCGTCACCGTCGCGTCATCGTCGTCGCCAGCCCTCGTGTTGTTCTGGTCCTCTCGGCGGCCATTTTTGTAGTTTTTCTCCCCTCCGCGGCCCTGCTCTGAATCACCCGACTCAGAACTAGTCTCAACCTCACAGTCGCGGGCAAAATGGCCCTGTTTCCCACACTGGTAACATTTGAAGCCAGGACAATCTTTAAAGATGTGCCCTGGCTTCGTGCACAGCCTACACAGCCGCACTTGTAGGTCATGTATGACCCGGAAGTAGTCCGGGCCCAGCGCCGTCTCGAATATCGTCGAGTACGGCAAGGACTTCACGTCCTCACTGAACTCGACCCGAACTATCCGGGTCCCGTCATAGGCATCTATTTTCGACCACTACTTCCTCCTGATGGGCCCGATCTGCTTCACCCCCCACCCCTCCAGCTTCCTGGTGATCACGTCGTCCAACACGTAGACCGGGAGCGACATGAAGGACACCACCTCCACCCTGCGCCCGAGCTCCCGGCCTACATAGACCACCCCATCGCACTTTATCCCTTTCATTAGTTTCACCTTCCCCTCCATATCCCCCATAGTCACCTCGTACTCCCAACTACTAGACCCTCTAGACCCCACCTCTCTTATTCCCTAAACCGCCCCGCACCCCTTCTGAATGTGTGTCACCACCCTCACCACGCCGGTCGGTTCCCCTGACAGGCTCTTCCCGCTAAGGTTGACCCACACCGTCAACTCTCTCCAACTCACCCCCTCCTCTCCCTCCACTCCCTCCTTCTCTCTCCGTGCTTTCTCCATGCCGTTATCCGTGGTTATTGGGCTGTCTGGGGCCGTCCTGGGCCTCTTCGCCGTGCGTTCCGTCATGTCTCCTTCTCTCCACCAAACACTCCTCTGCTGCTCCCTCTGCGTCGCTAATTGGCCAATTGGCCACACCTGCTGCTGCTGATCGCACCTGCTCTCACTGGGCGTGTTCAGGGTGGTATGGCCGTAAGCATTTACTGTTTCGTGTCTACAAACTGACATGTCATTTCCACGCATGTGCACTTTTACGGTTGGCAAAAGGTCGCGTACGTCTTGTTTCTATTATATACAAAGTATGGCGTGTTCGACTGCTAAACGCCATTTCATAGTCTCTGAATACGTAAAAACTCTCAACCAAGTCGCGATTTGTTTCGATATTATTCTAAACGAACGTGTGATAAATGTTCGGCTTCACTTCCAGACAGGTAGGCATTGAAGGGATGGCAAAATAACACCACTCTTTGGCCACATTTGAGCTTCGGTCATATGTACACCTGATCGACACGCCAGGGATGGACACGAAGGAATCTCTCAAGGCTTTCAAATCACTGCAAGCTTATCCGTTGTTCCTCAGTTAAACCGCTATTTAACAGTTATTTCATACTAAAGGCATTTTATTCAGAGTTTTCGAACGGTTTTCATTCCAATAACAGATCATTTGTACCAAAACATTGAATAAAGCAAACAGTCACCAAATCGGACTGAACATACTTAATAGTGACCTGACAGGACGTATACATGTACATGCAACAGGGTGCTGTGGTTGGGCAACCAACACAGCCAGACAACGCCACCTTGGGAGTTGCGCTAAAGGAAATAGTTAAGGGGAGGGGGATATGCAAGAAACACCTTCAGGTTACAATGTACGGGATACCCTAGGTTCTTTACAGGTAAGGAGAGAGACGTGGTTCCAAAGTTTAATAATTCAATTGATTGGAAGGGGAAAGGATAGGGGTCCGGACGGATCTGCGGGAGACAAGCGTCAATTCTGCATGTACATGTATACGTCCTGTCAGGTCACTATTAAGTATGTTCAGTCCGATTTGGTGACTGTTTGCTTTATTCAATGTTTTGGTACAAATGATCTGTTATTGGAATGAAAACCGTTCGAAAACTCTGAATAAAATGCCTTTAGTATGAAATAACTGTTAAATAGCGGTTTAACTGAGGAACAACGGATAAGCTTGCAGTGATTTGAAAGCCTTGAGAGATTCCTTCGTGTCCATCCCTGGCGTGTCGATCAGGTGTACATATGACCGAAGCTCAAATGTGGCCAAAGAGTGCTGTTATTTTGCCATCCCTTCAATGCGTACGTGTCTGGAAGTGAAGCCGAACATTTATCACACGTTCGTTTAGAATAATATCGAAACAAATCGCGACTTGGTTGAGAGTTTTTACGTATTCAGAGACTATGAAATGGCGTTTAGCAGTCGAACACGCCATACTTTGTATATAATAGAAACAAGACGTACGCGACCTTTTGCCAACCGTAAAAGTGCACATGCGTGGAAATGACATGTCAGTTTGTAGACACGAATCATTGCTCTAGTGCACATTGTAGTTTGGATTAGGCTGGATAAAAATGCATTGTCGTTGCACAATTAGAGTAGAGCGAGAATAATTGAGCATGTAACCAGAGTGCAAGTGTTGCAGTAAAGTGCATGGTAATATAGAATAGACAGTGGTGAAATAAGTGCCCTTTGAAACAATTGTTCGCATCGCGAGCCCCTTCAAGTGTGGAGCCGTTCCATGGTTACAGGGAGGCAGGCATTGTGAAACCTGGGCTCACGGGAACGTTGTCGGTGTAGCCATGGCAATGTGCAGTCTATGATATATGCCGGCCCGTTTTGCGGCTGCAGTAAATGCTTACGGCCATACCACCCCGAAACACTAGGTGACGCTGTGGGGACCGTAAGAGCGGACCACTTAGTGCGTCGCGCAGCTGGAGAGAGGTGTGCTTGGTGGAGAGCAGAATGACGGAACACATGGCTAAAAGATCCAGGACAGCCCATGAGAATTCGACAACAAACAAGGGTAGGGAAGAAACACAGAAAGAGAAGGAGAGAGCCAAGGAGGAGGAGGAGGCGAGCTGGAAAGAGCTGACGGTGAGGGTCTACCCTAGCGGGAAGAGCCTGTCGGGAGAACCGACTAATGTGGTGAGGTTGGTGGCACACATTCAGTCGGGGTGCGGGGCGGTTAGGGGAGTAAGGGAGTTGGGAACTGAGTGTGAGTATGAGGTGACTATGGTGGATAACGAGGGGAAGGAGAAGCTGCTGAGAGGGATAAAACGTGATGGGGTGTGCTATATAGGCCTGGAGCTTGGGCACAGGGTAGAGGTGGTGTCCTTTATGTACCTCCCGATCTATATATTGGATAAGGAGATCACTAAGAAGTTGGAGGGTTGGGGGGTGAAACAGGTAGGGTCCATCAGGAGGAAGAAGTGGTCGAAGGTGGACGCCTATGACGGGACCCGGATAGTCCGGGTCGAGTTCAGTAAGGACGTTAAGTCCTTGCCATATTCGACGGCGTTTGAGACGGTGATGGGCCCGGGTTACTTCCGGGTTATACACGACCTACAGGTGCGGTTGTGTAGGCTATGTCTGAAGCCAGGGCACATTTTTAAGGATTGTCCTGGCTTCACATGTCACCAGTGTGGAAAGCAGGGCCATTATGCCCGTGATTGTGGACAGGAGACTAGTTCTGAGTCGAGTGGTTCAGAGCGTGACCACGGAGACTCGAAGGACTACAAAGATGGCCGCCGACAGGACCATAACAACGCGAGAGCGGGTGGCGACGATGACGCGACAGAGACGCGAGATGGTGGTGAGTCACGCGGTGGAGAGGGGCGAGACCAACCACCAATCGGTGGGGAGACAGGAGGAGGAGTCGGTGATGACGCGGCGGACCATGATGCAGGCGGAGAGGCAGAGACGGTGGCGGAGGAGACGGCGGAGAACAACGGAGGTGGTGACGAGAACGACGCGGACGGCAGCGAGGACGACATGGAGGACGGTGATAGCGACGTGGGAGACGAGGCGGATGGAATGGTGGTGGGAGAGGAGCATGATGGCGATCCTGGCGAGGGGGGCGAGGTGGAGGAGATCGCCCCCAGCGTGTATGGAGAGACGGAAGGTGGACGGAAAGGCGCGGAGGACGCGCCAAAAGAACAGAGAAAGGCGGACGCTGGCGGGGGTACAAAGGTCCGTGTGGCCCACACGCGGGCCTACACGGCCTTGGAGGCCAAGGGGGCCAGGGAGCGGGGTGGGGATGAGAGCAACACCAGCCCTACCGACGGAGGAGGCCGGGCAAGCGGTGGAGGCGCCAAGACGGACATGCGTCAAAGCAGTGGAGGCACGAGGGGACGGAAGAAACCGGGTAGGCCTGAGACTGGGTCCGGGGCTACTGTCGGAGGGGGTGGTGGGGACAAAGGGAGTGGGAGAGGAAAGGCTTTGTAATGTGATGCTGGATATCGTGTTCGTGTGGAAAGGCTATGTAATGTGATGATGGATATCGTGTTGATGTGGTGATAAGACGGGATATAAGTGGGTGTATGTGGGGATAAAGGACGGACTAGGGGTCACTGAAAGGGTATAGATAATGTGTTGGGGTTGGATGTGTAAAATGGCGGCTGGTTATGGTGTTTGTGTGCTTGATGTGCGTTGCGTAATACTCGCGAGGGAGCAACGGTAACGATGGTGCGTGTTGTGTGATGGTTCGTGTGTTTGGGTGGTGTAGTGTGTGTGTGTAAGGGGTAAATACAATGGGAGGTGGAGGTAGGGGAGGTGGGTGAATAGGGTTTAGGGTGAACAGATGTGCGATGTGCAAAATGGATGCTGGTAGTGTTGGTGCTGTGTTTGTTTGCGTTACGCAGAACACATGGGGGAGCAACGGTAACGGTGGTGTGTGTTGGTGGATCATGGTAGTGGTGGGCGATATAGGTGGTGTGGTGTGGTTAGGTTATGTGTTCTGGGATGGATGGTGTGCGATACAAAATGGTGGGTGGAGTAGGAGAATGTAATTGTGTTGTGTTATGTTATGTGCTATGTGAGGGATGGTGTGTGAGGAGGTAACTTTACAAAATGGTGGTCGGGTCAGGGGTAATGGTAATCGTTGTGTGCTAGGCTATGTGCTACGTGAGGGAGGGTGTGTGATACAAAATGGAGGGTGGAGTAAGGGGAAAGGGTAACGTGGTGTGGTATGGTATGTGTCATGTGGTGATGTAATTATATAAAATGGAGGAGGGTATGTAGGTGTGGGTGAGGGTAATGGTAATCGTTGTGTGTTAGGCTATGTGCTACGTGAGGGAGGGTGTGTGATACAAAATGGAGGGTGGAGTAAGGGGAAAGGGTAACGTGGTGTGTTATGGTATGGGTCATGTGGTGATGTAATTATATAAAATGGAGGAGGGAATGTAGGTGTGGGTGAGGTAAATGGTGGTGGTTGGTAGAATATAGTATTATATCTTTATTTTTTGCGTGTGTTGGGTTTGTGGGGTGGAGAAGGGTTCCTTTTTTTGTCCCGTTTTCACTCCATTGGTTTGCCCCCCCCCCCCCCTGCCCCCTTCCCCCTAGTCTAGATAGCCTCGGGGAGTGTGAGGGTGGGAGGGGGCTGTGGGCTTGCCCAAATGTTGCCTTTTGTTGTATGTGATGATATGTATATTTTTATAGTAAAAGACAAAAAAAAAAAAAAAACACGCCCGATCTCGTCTGATCTCGGAAGCTAAGCAGGGTCGGGCCTGGTTAGTACTTGGATGGGAGACCGCCTGGGAATACCAGGTGCTGTAAGCTCTCTGCGGGTCACTCGCGACTCAAGATTCAAGATGTTCATTTGTCATACGCAACAAGTACAATGGAACGCTTACTCCCCGTTCCCTCTCGAATTATGCATTTACAAAAACACTATAGGCCTACCATAAAGATACTGTATGTACACAATAAAAAAGAACAATAAAGTGAAAACTGCTGAATTATATGTATTCAGATTCAGATTCAGATGACTAGGTGGTGAATGATGAATGATGAATGATGGTAGGGGGAGGTTAGTGGGGATAGCTTTAGGTACTTGGGTAGGATAGTTAAACTGTATTGTGTGTATGCGCCGAATGAGGAGAGGGAGAGGAGGGTGTTCTTTAGGGAGTTAGGAGGGGTGTGGGGGGAGAATAGTATAGTGGTGGGGGATTTTAACGTGTGGCAGGGGAGGTTAGATATAGCTGTGGGGATGGTGTGGAGGAGTGATTCGTCCAGGAGGGAGCTGGAGGGTGGTATGAGTGTAGGGGGTATGATTGATGTGTGGAGAGAGAGAAATCCGCAGGGGAGGGTGTTCTCTAGACGACAGGTAGTGGGGGGGGTGTTAAAGCAGAGTAGGATAGATTTAGTGGTAATAGATAAAGGCATAGAGGGTAGGATAGGTAGGATTGAGTATAGGGACACGGCCCTGAGTGACCACAGGGTGTTAGAGTTCAGTGTAGGGATACAGGTAGAAAGAAAGGGAGGAGGTGTATGGTGTATGAGTGGTGTTTTGTTGAAG
>JANIIK010002493.1:15000-32478 GCA_027704905.1 Muraenolepis orangiensis | reverse complement strand
TCGGATCAAGATAACATCCCCCGTGTCAGATTCCGTTGAAAAAGGTAACACTGACTCACGCACAAACGAATCAATTGAGCCAGTGTCCCGCAGTATCTTGACCGGCACCTTATCGTCACTGCCCTGTAAAGACACAAAACCATCAGAAAGAAAAGCCCCATACTCTTCCAGGCATTTCTGTCCTATGGTCTTAACAGACGGTACCGATGGCGACACCATCACCTGGGTGAGGGAATTGGCCAGAAGAGCAGGTTTCACCTGTGCTCTAAATCTACCTTTTGATCCAAGAAGTGGGCACTCATCCTTCCAATGTCCAGAACGTCTACAGTAGTTACACGTTTTGACGGACGCCGATGGCGGTCTATCCCGTGCGTCATAATCACTCCTAACGGCATTTTTCTCTGATCCAAACTTTGGACGAGGAGAAAAGTTTTCCCTGCTATGAGCCTTCTCTGTAACTGAACCATTGAAGTTACTTTTGTGAATTAACACATACTCATCAGCAAAAGCTGCTGCCTCACCCGGCGTCTCTGCCCTCTGCTGTGTAATGTAAGTGGCAACATTGTTAGGAACAGAGTTTCTAAACTGCTCTAATATTACCAGATCACAGAGCTTTTCAAAGGTATGGACCTCAGACGCTACACACCAACGGGTAAACTGGGTACTCAAATCCCGTGAAAACTCAAGATGAGACTGTTTGTCTCTTTTTTTCCACGTTCGGAACCGCTGTCTGTAAGCCTCAGGTACAAGTTCGTACACTTTAAGCACCGCAGATTTCACTCGTGCATAGACCTTACAGTCTGCGGGACTCAAAGCGGAGTATGCCTCCTGGGCTCTCCCAGTGAGAACACACTGCAACATCATACAACCATCTTCATCACTCCAGTTCCTTGCCTCTGCCAAACGCTCGAATAATGAAAAAAATACATCGGGGTCTTTCTCATTAAATTTGGGAAGCAAGCGCAGATCATGTAAAATGTCTAACGAGGTGGCCGCCCCCCGAGACGGATCACCAGTAACATCAGCAACCTCTGAACCGAGCCACTTTCCCTGCCCGACTAGATCTAGCTTCCTATTCTGCAGTTCTAATTTGGCAAGCTCAGTCTTCTGCTTCATTTCCTCTAAAGCCAGTCTCTGCTTTCCTTCCTCTAAAGCCAGTCTCTGCTTTCCTTCCTCTAAAGCCAACTCCCGTCTCTACTTTCTTTCTTCTAAAGCCAACTCTTGTCTCTGCTCCAACTGCAGAAGTTCCTTCTGTTGCTCAAAACTGAGAGTTTGTCGTCCAGCTGGCTTGAGAACACCCTTCTCTACCAAATCTGCCTTTATACTGGTTTTGACAGCCACCTTTGACAGTCTAACAGGTATCTCAATTTCATATTTCTCAGCAATTAACAACAACTGCTCCTTAGTACACTGATCTAACAGTTCTACTGATGGTGACTCTTCAAAGTCATCCACAACAGAAGCCATAGTACACTATTGGTTACAAACAAACAAACCAAACTTATGTTGGGATCATGAAGCGCGATAACCAAGAACAAGACAGTCTGATCAAATGGAACCTCCCCACCCTGACTAACTAAAGATACTAACTAACTATCTAACTAACTCAAACCCTAGTCTTCGTGCCACTACTTGTATTGGGTACTTATGCAGTAGAACTCTCTGGGCAGAAGAAGCAACTGTTATACAGCTGCCCCTCTGTGCCAGAGATCTGCTCCCGAGAGGACACAAGTGCCTGACGACACAAGTGCCTGTCTCTACCCACGTTTGCAGCCGCCTAAAGGTCACACCAAGACAAGCCCCCCTATTGGGAACATGCCATCTTAGCCTATCCGGGGATTAATGGTTCCCAAGACGCACAGACTGTCCCATTAAGGTACCAAAACTCCAACGCCTCAACATGAGTAATACCAAAATGTAACCAAACAAATTAACAAACCTCTTGACTACAAGAAATCTGCAGAGAAAGAAGAAAGAAAACTGCTACTTTTCCAAATCCCAAACAACCAAACACCCAAGAACAAAGAACAAATCACATGTGGTACTCCCCACAAATAATTAGGCTACAAACCAATGCTAACCAACAGGCTACAAACACTAGCTCCAAACCCTCAGGTCACAGACACTAGTTTAACCAATTAACCAAATTATCCTTTCCAATTAACCCTTCCAGAATCAGACAGAGCCAAACAAATTGTCCCAACAGGAACTCAACCACAAATGCCAGCCAAATTACCAAACACAAATGCCAGCAAGAATCTAACCACACTAGGCCAAATTACAACAAGCAAAGTCAATTTCAACAAAAGGTCCACCAAACGGACGAGCCCCCAACTTGTCACAAACGGGTCAATTGTGACAAGTAGGGAGTCCACACGTGATAACAGTTGAACAATATAATTTATTCAATCCTATATTTAACCAAAATGAACGATCGACAAACAATGAATATGGATGTATCAGAATCAGTGGTGAATGCGGTGTGTGGATGAGTGAGAAGGTGTTGTGTGGTGCGGGTGGTGTAAGTATTAGTATTATATATCCAAAGATCAACAGTGGGTGCTGGATAACCTGTTCCTGGGAGTGGAGAAGCAGACAGAGGGGATTAGACAAGGCAACCTAAATAGTCCATGTGCAGACAGCTCTCACTGCCCAGGTGCGGCCAATTGGGCTAACGACCCACCCACTCCACCATGCTCTCTGAGTCAGCAGACTCACCCACTAGCAGGTAGAGTGGGGGTCGTCACACCCTCCCCCTAAAGAAAAGGGGTTCCACCCTATGCTCTAAGCACATGGTACACACAAATAACCTACATTAATACGTACATCAAAATAAACATTGTTTTACCCCTTCACCTATTCCCCTCACCATCCTGCCTCCGCTCTCAACAACCTAGGGCCCTAGGAAGCAATTTAAGAGAGCGAGAGACCGTAGGGATTGGGGAACAAACGAGAGGGGCAAACAAAAGTATCACATTGGGACCAAATTAGGGTATGCGGGACAGTGCGTCCGCAATTACATTTTGAGACCCTTTAATGTGACGGATGTCCAAAGAATAGGGCTGTAAAAATAAAGCCCACCTCATCAACCTCTGATTGGGATTTTGTAGGGACTTTAAAAAGGTCAACGGATTATGATCCGTATACGCCACCAGTGGAGTCAACCCTGACCCCAGATACACGTCAAAATGTTGTAGTGCCCAAATCAGTGATAACGCCTCCTTCTCGATTACTGAGTAGTTAAGTTGGTAGGTGTTAAATTTCCTCGAGAAGAAGGCCACCGATTTATCCACCCCTTGCACATCCGCCTGCAAGAGGACCGCCCCTGCCCCCACGTTGGAAGCATCCACCTGTAATGAGAAGGAGTCATTTAACCGTGGAGCGGTTAACACAGGTTCAGAACACAACAGGGCCTTCACATTTTCAAATGCCAATTGGCATCTGTCTGACCAGACATACTTGGAGTCTTTCCTCAACAAGTTCGTCAACGGCTCTACTACGGATGAGAAGTTGCGACAGAAGCTCCGATAATAACCCACTAAACCCAGAAAACGCATCAACTCCTTTTTTGTAGTTGGAGGGGGATAGTTTACAATAGCCACAACCTTATCCTGAACCATGCGCACGCTGCCCTGACCAACCACCTTTCCTAGATAGGTGACAGTGGCTCTTGCAAATTCACATTTGGCCAAGTTAATGGTCAACCGTGCCCAGACCAATTTATTGAATAGTGCCCGGATATGCTGAAGGTGTTCAGACCATGTGTCGCTGTAAATCACCACATCATCCAGGTAAATAGCACACCCATCCAGACCAGCCACAACTCTGTTCATAAGGTGCTGGAAAGTAGCGGGCGCGTTTCGAAGACCGAACGGCATAACCAAGTACTTGTACAACCCAGAGGGAGTGATAAAAGCGCAAATCTCCTGGCCACGCTTAGATAGCGGGACTTGCCAATAACCTTTTAAAAGGTCAAACTTACTCACGTAAGTAGCCGATCCCACCTGATCTACACAGTCTTCCATGCGGGGAAGAGGAAACACATCTGGTTTGGTAATGTTATTCACTTTACGAAAGTCAGTACACGGTCTATAGGTTCCGTCCGGTTTACCGACCAACAGGCAAGGTGACGCCCAACTTGACGAACATGATTCGGCAATGTGGTTGTCCAACATATACTGAACCTCATTGTCCAAATGCTTGTGTTTCTCTGATGAGACACGATAGAATCGCTGCTTTATTGGCGCTGCCTCGCCCACATCTACATCATGTTCAATTAGATGTGTGCGTGAGGGTACATCTGAAAATAAAGCCGGATAACGGTTAATCAGAGCTATTAACTCAACACGCTTTGAGTCATCCAAATCTGCCAAAATCACATCCAACTTTCCCAATGACTCTGAATTTTTCAACCGCCCTTGCAAAACCACATCAGGGTTTACTCCCTCCTCCGGGCCGGCTACTGGAGAGGTGGACCGGTCCACTGTAGTGGTACAGAGAGAAACCTTCTCACACTCCCCATTATTCCCCCCCCCCTTTAGGTTGGCCAGAATAGTAGGGTTTTAACAGGTTCACATGACATACTCTATTGGCCTTTCTGCCCTTGGCAATAACATAATTTAGCTCAGTCAACTGCCGCACAACAGTGTAAGGGCCTGTGAACTTTGCCTGAAAGGGAGAAGTTACTACCGGCTGTAAAAGCAAAACTTGATCGCCAGCCTTAAACTGCCTAGGCTCAGCGCGACGATCATAAAGGGACTTCATCTTTCCCTGAGATTTCCCTAACTTCTCCTTCGCACACTCAACAGACAAAACCAACCTGCGTCTGAAACCATTAACATAATCAACCAATTTCCGGGGGGGTTTTGCCATGTCCCAGCTGTCTTTCAACACAGCCATGGGACCACGAACTTTGTGACCAAAAACCAGGTCATTAGGACTAAACCCTGTGCTCTCCTGGACTACCTCTCTGGAGGCCAATAGGAGCCAGGGCAGTCCCTCTTCCCAGTCACCCCCCAACTCTGTACAATAAGAGCGCAGCAATGACTTCAACGTTTGATGAAAACGCTCTAAAGCTCCCTGAGACTGGGCATGATACGCTGACGCTTTGTTGTGCTTGATATGTAGTTGCCGGAGAATTTCTGCAAACATATGTGAAGTGAAATTGGAACCCTGATCACTCTGAATGATTTTGGGTATCCCGAACACAGAAATGAACTGTGTCAGTGCTTTAACAACAGACTTCGTGGTTATTGATCTAAGCGGAAATGCTGCCGGGTATCTGGTCACCTGACACATTACAGTAAGCAAATACAGATGTCCCTGTTTGGACCGCGGTAATGGCCCAACACAGTCAATAATCAAATGTTCGAATGGCTGATCAACAGCAGGAATAGGAGAGAGCGGGGCCGGTTTGATGGTCTGACTCGGCTTCCCAGTTAACTGACACGTGTGACACGTTTTGATATATGCGGAAACATCACGTTTTAAACGGGGCCAAAAACAGTGTCTCAGTGCCCGGTCATACGTTTTCCTCACTCCTTGATGCCCTGCAACATTGTTATGACAAGTCTGCAACACCAATGGACGAAACTTGTATGGTACCACAAACTGAAAAATTGGTTCACCGACGAAAGCATCTCCATGAGGCACCCACTTCCGAAACAATAAACCTCCATGAAGACAATACCCATGCGCCGAGCTACCCATTTCATCAAATGGCACGGCTTTCTCAAACAGCTCTCGTAAAGCTGGATCATTTACCTGCTCTGTAGCCAACTCAGCCTGCGACATGGACTGGAATTGCTCAGGCAGAATCAAACCCACATGAACCGCTTCAACATCTGTCGTCTGGGTAGTATCCCGCGCGTCACACGCTGCTGTCATGGTACGTGTAACGGCACAGGCTGGATACACCATGACACCATCAGACGAAGTGTCCAACAAGGTTGGACTAGGCGATTTTTGGGTGACTACATTTGGGAGAGGCCCATCGGCCCACACTCGCACCCCGGCCAGATTGTTACCCAAAATGATGTCCACCCCATTAACAGGCAACTCAGCACGCACACCTATCTGCACATCACCATTCCCCAAACCTGAAACCAGAGAAATGTTATGCACAGGAACAGGGAAGACAGACATCCCCATCCCTCGGATCAAGATAACATCCCCCGTGTCAGATTCCGTTGAAAAAGGTAACACTGACTCACGCACAAACGAATCAATTGAGCCAGTGTCCCGCAGTATCTTGACCGGCACCTTATCGTCACTGCCCTGTAAAGACACAAAACCATCAGAAAGAAAAGCCCCATACTCTTCCAGGCATTTCTGTCCTATGGTCTTAACAGACGGTACCGATGGCGACACCATCACCTGGGTGAGGGAATTGGCCAGAAGAGCAGGTTTCACCTGTGCTCTAAATCTACCTTTTGATCCAAGAAGTGGGCACTCATCCTTCCAATGTCCAGAACGTCTACAGTAGTTACACGTTTTGACGGACGCCGATGGCGGTCTATCCCGTGCGTCATAATCACTCCTAACGGCATTTTTCTCTGATCCAAACTTTGGACGAGGAGAAAAGTTTTCCCTGCTATGAGCCTTCTCTGTAACTGAACCATTGAAGTTACTTTTGTGAATTAACACATACTCATCAGCAAAAGCTGCTGCCTCACCCGGCGTCTCTGCCCTCTGCTGTGTAATGTAAGTGGCAACATTGTTAGGAACAGAGTTTCTAAACTGCTCTAATATTACCAGATCACAGAGCTTTTCAAAGGTATGGACCTCAGACGCTACACACCAACGGGTAAACTGGGTACTCAAATCCCGTGAAAACTCAAGATGAGACTGTTTGTCTCTTTTTTTCCACGTTCGGAACCGCTGTCTGTAAGCCTCAGGTACAAGTTCGTACACTTTAAGCACCGCAGATTTCACTCGTGCATAGACCTTACAGTCTGCGGGACTCAAAGCGGAGTATGCCTCCTGGGCTCTCCCAGTGAGAACACACTGCAACATCATACAACCATCTTCATCACTCCAGTTCCTTGCCTCTGCCAAACGCTCGAATAATGAAAAAAATACATCGGGGTCTTTCTCATTAAATTTGGGAAGCAAGCGCAGATCATGTAAAATGTCTAACGAGGTGGCCGCCCCCCGAGACGGATCACCAGTAACATCAGCAACCTCTGAACCGAGCCACTTTCCCTGCCCGACTAGATCTAGCTTCCTATTCTGCAGTTCTAATTTGGCAAGCTCAGTCTTCTGCTTCATTTCCTCTAAAGCCAGTCTCTGCTTTCCTTCCTCTAAAGCCAGTCTCTGCTTTCCTTCCTCTAAAGCCAACTCCCGTCTCTACTTTCTTTCTTCTAAAGCCAACTCTTGTCTCTGCTCCAACTGCAGAAGTTCCTTCTGTTGCTCAAAACTGAGAGTTTGTCGTCCAGCTGGCTTGAGAACACCCTTCTCTACCAAATCTGCCTTTATACTGGTTTTGACAGCCACCTTTGACAGTCTAACAGGTATCTCAATTTCATATTTCTCAGCAATTAACAACAACTGCTCCTTAGTACACTGATCTAACAGTTCTACTGATGGTGACTCTTCAAAGTCATCCACAACAGAAGCCATAGTACACTATTGGTTACAAACAAACAAACCAAACTTATGTTGGGATCATGAAGCGCGATAACCAAGAACAAGACAGTCTGATCAAATGGAACCTCCCCACCCTGACTAACTAAAGATACTAACTAACTATCTAACTAACTCAAACCCTAGTCTTCGTGCCACTACTTGTATTGGGTACTTATGCAGTAGAACTCTCTGGGCAGAAGAAGCAACTGTTATACAGCTGCCCCTCTGTGCCAGAGATCTGCTCCCGAGAGGACACAAGTGCCTGACGACACAAGTGCCTGTCTCTACCCACGTTTGCAGCCGCCTAAAGGTCACACCAAGACAAGCCCCCCTATTGGGAACATGCCATCTTAGCCTATCCGGGGATTAATGGTTCCCAAGACGCACAGACTGTCCCATTAAGGTACCAAAACTCCAACGCCTCAACATGAGTAATACCAAAATGTAACCAAACAAATTAACAAACCTCTTGACTACAAGAAATCTGCAGAGAAAGAAGAAAGAAAACTGCTACTTTTCCAAATCCCAAACAACCAAACACCCAAGAACAAAGAACAAATCACATGTGGTACTCCCCACAAATAATTAGGCTACAAACCAATGCTAACCAACAGGCTACAAACACTAGCTCCAAACCCTCAGGTCACAGACACTAGTTTAACCAATTAACCAAATTATCCTTTCCAATTAACCCTTCCAGAATCAGACAGAGCCAAACAAATTGTCCCAACAGGAACTCAACCACAAATGCCAGCCAAATTACCAAACACAAATGCCAGCAAGAATCTAACCACACTAGGCCAAATTACAACAAGCAAAGTCAATTTCAACAAAAGGTCCACCAAACGGACGAGCCCCCAACTTGTCACAAACGGGTCAATTGTGACAAGTAGGGAGTCCACACGTGATAACAGTTGAACAATATAATTTATTCAATCCTATATTTAACCAAAATGAACGATCGACAAACAATGAATATGGATGTATCAGAATCAGTGGTGAATGCGGTGTGTGGATGAGTGAGAAGGTGTTGTGTGGTGCGGGTGGTGTAAGTATTAGTATTATATATCCAAAGATCAACAGTGGGTGCTGGATAACCTGTTCCTGGGAGTGGAGAAGCAGACAGAGGGGATTAGACAAGGCAACCTAAATAGTCCATGTGCAGACAGCTCTCACTGCCCAGGTGCGGCCAATTGGGCTAACGACCCACCCACTCCACCATGCTCTCTGAGTCAGCAGACTCACCCACTAGCAGGTAGAGTGGGGGTCGTCACACCCTCCCCCTAAAGAAAAGGGGTTCCACCCTATGCTCTAAGCACATGGTACACACAAATAACCTACATTAATACGTACATCAAAATAAACATTGTTTTACCCCTTCACCTATTCCCCTCACCATCCTGCCTCCGCTCTCAACAACCTAGGGCCCTAGGAAGCAATTTAAGAGAGCGAGAGACCGTAGGGATTGGGGAACAAACGAGAGGGGCAAACAAAAGTATCACATTGGGACCAAATTAGGGTATGCGGGACAGTGCGTCCGCAATTACATTTTGAGACCCTTTAATGTGACGGATGTCCAAAGAATAGGGCTGTAAAAATAAAGCCCACCTCATCAACCTCTGATTGGGATTTTGTAGGGACTTTAAAAAGGTCAACGGATTATGATCCGTATACGCCACCAGTGGAGTCAACCCTGACCCCAGATACACGTCAAAATGTTGTAGTGCCCAAATCAGTGATAACGCCTCCTTCTCGATTACTGAGTAGTTAAGTTGGTAGGTGTTAAATTTCCTCGAGAAGAAGGCCACCGATTTATCCACCCCTTGCACATCCGCCTGCAAGAGGACCGCCCCTGCCCCCACGTTGGAAGCATCCACCTGTAATGAGAAGGAGTCATTTAACCGTGGAGCGGTTAACACAGGTTCAGAACACAACAGGGCCTTCACATTTTCAAATGCCAATTGGCATCTGTCTGACCAGACATACTTGGAGTCTTTCCTCAACAAGTTCGTCAACGGCTCTACTACGGATGAGAAGTTGCGACAGAAGCTCCGATAATAACCCACTAAACCCAGAAAACGCATCAACTCCTTTTTTGTAGTTGGAGGGGGATAGTTTACAATAGCCACAACCTTATCCTGAACCATGCGCACGCTGCCCTGACCAACCACCTTTCCTAGATAGGTGACAGTGGCTCTTGCAAATTCACATTTGGCCAAGTTAATGGTCAACCGTGCCCAGACCAATTTATTGAATAGTGCCCGGATATGCTGAAGGTGTTCAGACCATGTGTCGCTGTAAATCACCACATCATCCAGGTAAATAGCACACCCATCCAGACCAGCCACAACTCTGTTCATAAGGTGCTGGAAAGTAGCGGGCGCGTTTCGAAGACCGAACGGCATAACCAAGTACTTGTACAACCCAGAGGGAGTGATAAAAGCGCAAATCTCCTGGCCACGCTTAGATAGCGGGACTTGCCAATAACCTTTTAAAAGGTCAAACTTACTCACGTAAGTAGCCGATCCCACCTGATCTACACAGTCTTCCATGCGGGGAAGAGGAAACACATCTGGTTTGGTAATGTTATTCACTTTACGAAAGTCAGTACACGGTCTATAGGTTCCGTCCGGTTTACCGACCAACAGGCAAGGTGACGCCCAACTTGACGAACATGATTCGGCAATGTGGTTGTCCAACATATACTGAACCTCATTGTCCAAATGCTTGTGTTTCTCTGATGAGACACGATAGAATCGCTGCTTTATTGGCGCTGCCTCGCCCACATCTACATCATGTTCAATTAGATGTGTGCGTGAGGGTACATCTGAAAATAAAGCCGGATAACGGTTAATCAGAGCTATTAACTCAACACGCTTTGAGTCATCCAAATCTGCCAAAATCACATCCAACTTTCCCAATGACTCTGAATTTTTCAACCGCCCTTGCAAAACCACATCAGGGTTTACTCCCTCCTCCGGGCCGGCTACTGGAGAGGTGGACCGGTCCACTGTAGTGGTACAGAGAGAAACCTTCTCACACTCCCCATTATTCCCCCCCCCCTTTAGGTTGGCCAGAATAGTAGGGTTTTAACAGGTTCACATGACATACTCTATTGGCCTTTCTGCCCTTGGCAATAACATAATTTAGCTCAGTCAACTGCCGCACAACAGTGTAAGGGCCTGTGAACTTTGCCTGAAAGGGAGAAGTTACTACCGGCTGTAAAAGCAAAACTTGATCGCCAGCCTTAAACTGCCTAGGCTCAGCGCGACGATCATAAAGGGACTTCATCTTTCCCTGAGATTTCCCTAACTTCTCCTTCGCACACTCAACAGACAAAACCAACCTGCGTCTGAAACCATTAACATAATCAACCAATTTCCGGGGGGTTTTGCCATGTCCCAGCTGTCTTTCAACACAGCCATGGGACCACGAACTTTGTGACCAAAAACCAGGTCATTAGGACTAAACCCTGTGCTCTCCTGGACTACCTCTCTGGAGGCCAATAGGAGCCAGGGCAGTCCCTCTTCCCAGTCACCCCCCAACTCTGTACAATAAGAGCGCAGCAATGACTTCAACGTTTGATGAAAACGCTCTAAAGCTCCCTGAGACTGGGCATGATACGCTGACGCTTTGTTGTGCTTGATATGTAGTTGCCGGAGAATTTCTGCAAACATATGTGAAGTGAAATTGGAACCCTGATCACTCTGAATGATTTTGGGTATCCCGAACACAGAAATGAACTGTGTCAGTGCTTTAACAACAGACTTCGTGGTTATTGATCTAAGCGGAAATGCTGCCGGGTATCTGGTCACCTGACACATTACAGTAAGCAAATACAGATGTCCCTGTTTGGACCGCGGTAATGGCCCAACACAGTCAATAATCAAATGTTCGAATGGCTGATCAACAGCAGGAATAGGAGAGAGCGGGGCCGGTTTGATGGTCTGACTCGGCTTCCCAGTTAACTGACACGTGTGACACGTTTTGATATATGCGGAAACATCACGTTTTAAACGGGGCCAAAAACAGTGTCTCAGTGCCCGGTCATACGTTTTCCTCACTCCTTGATGCCCTGCAACATTGTTATGACAAGTCTGCAACACCAATGGACGAAACTTGTATGGTACCACAAACTGAAAAATTGGTTCACCGACGAAAGCATCTCCATGAGGCACCCACTTCCGAAACAATAAACCTCCATGAAGACAATACCCATGCGCCGAGCTACCCATTTCATCAAATGGCACGGCTTTCTCAAACAGCTCTCGTAAAGCTGGATCATTTACCTGCTCTGTAGCCAACTCAGCCTGCGACATGGACTGGAATTGCTCAGGCAGAATCAAACCCACATGAACCGCTTCAACATCTGTCGTCTGGGTAGTATCCCGCGCGTCACACGCTGCTGTCATGGTACGTGTAACGGCACAGGCTGGATACACCATGACACCATCAGACGAAGTGTCCAACAAGGTTGGACTAGGCGATTTTTGGGTGACTACATTTGGGAGAGGCCCATCGGCCCACACTCGCACCCCGGCCAGATTGTTACCCAAAATGATGTCCACCCCATTAACAGGCAACTCAGCACGCACACCTATCTGCACATCACCATTCCCCAAACCTGAAACCAGAGAAATGTTATGCACAGGAACAGGGAAGACAGACATCCCCATCCCTCGGATCAAGATAACATCCCCCGTGTCAGATTCCGTTGAAAAAGGTAACACTGACTCACGCACAAACGAATCAATTGAGCCAGTGTCCCGCAGTATCTTGACCGGCACCTTATCGTCACTGCCCTGTAAAGACACAAAACCATCAGAAAGAAAAGCCCCATACTCTTCCAGGCATTTCTGTCCTATGGTCTTAACAGACGGTACCGATGGCGACACCATCACCTGGGTGAGGGAATTGGCCAGAAGAGCAGGTTTCACCTGTGCTCTAAATCTACCTTTTGATCCAAGAAGTGGGCACTCATCCTTCCAATGTCCAGAACGTCTACAGTAGTTACACGTTTTGACGGACGCCGATGGCGGTCTATCCCGTGCGTCATAATCACTCCTAACGGCATTTTTCTCTGATCCAAACTTTGGACGAGGAGAAAAGTTTTCCCTGCTATGAGCCTTCTCTGTAACTGAACCATTGAAGTTACTTTTGTGAATTAACACATACTCATCAGCAAAAGCTGCTGCCTCACCCGGCGTCTCTGCCCTCTGCTGTGTAATGTAAGTGGCAACATTGTTAGGAACAGAGTTTCTAAACTGCTCTAATATTACCAGATCACAGAGCTTTTCAAAGGTATGGACCTCAGACGCTACACACCAACGGGTAAACTGGGTACTCAAATCCCGTGAAAACTCAAGATGAGACTGTTTGTCTCTTTTTTTCCACGTTCGGAACCGCTGTCTGTAAGCCTCAGGTACAAGTTCGTACACTTTAAGCACCGCAGATTTCACTCGTGCATAGACCTTACAGTCTGCGGGACTCAAAGCGGAGTATGCCTCCTGGGCTCTCCCAGTGAGAACACACTGCAACATCATACAACCATCTTCATCACTCCAGTTCCTTGCCTCTGCCAAACGCTCGAATAATGAAAAAAATACATCGGGGTCTTTCTCATTAAATTTGGGAAGCAAGCGCAGATCATGTAAAATGTCTAACGAGGTGGCCGCCCCCCGAGACAGATCACCAGTAACATCAGCAACCTCTGAACCGAGCCACTTTCCCTGCCCGACTAGATCTAGCTTCCTATTCTGCAGTTCTAATTTGGCAAGCTCAGTCTTCTGCTTCATTTCCTCTAAAGCCAGTCTCTGCTTTCCTTCCTCTAAAGCCAGTCTCTGCTTTCCTTCCTCTAAAGCCAACTCCCGTCTCTACTTTCTTTCTTCTAAAGCCAACTCTTGTCTCTGCTCCAACTGCAGAAGTTCCTTCTGTTGCTCAAAACTGAGAGTTTGTCGTCCAGCTGGCTTGAGAACACCCTTCTCTACCAAATCTGCCTTTATACTGGTTTTGACAGCCACCTTTGACAGTCTAACAGGTATCTCAATTTCATATTTCTCAGCAATTAACAACAACTGCTCCTTAGTACACTGATCTAACAGTTCTACTGATGGTGACTCTTCAAAGTCATCCACAACAGAAGCCATAGTACACTATTGGTTACAAACAAACAAACCAAACTTATGTTGGGATCATGAAGCGCGATAACCAAGAACAAGACAGTCTGATCAAATGGAACCTCCCCACCCTGACTAACTAAAGATACTAACTAACTATCTAACTAACTCAAACCCTAGTCTTCGTGCCACTACTTGTATTGGGTACTTATGCAGTAGAACTCTCTGGGCAGAAGAAGCAACTGTTATACAGCTGCCCCTCTGTGCCAGAGATCTGCTCCCGAGAGGACACAAGTGCCTGACGACACAAGTGCCTGTCTCTACCCACGTTTGCAGCCGCCTAAAGGTCACACCAAGACAAGCCCCCCTATTGGGAACATGCCATCTTAGCCTATCCGGGGATTAATGGTTCCCAAGACGCACAGACTGTCCCATTAAGGTACCAAAACTCCAACGCCTCAACATGAGTAATACCAAAATGTAACCAAACAAATTAACAAACCTCTTGACTACAAGAAATCTGCAGAGAAAGAAGAAAGAAAACTGCTACTTTTCCAAATCCCAAACAACCAAACACCCAAGAACAAAGAACAAATCACATGTGGTACTCCCCACAAATAATTAGGCTACAAACCAATGCTAACCAACAGGCTACAAACACTAGCTCCAAACCCTCAGGTCACAGACACTAGTTTAACCAATTAACCAAATTATCCTTTCCAATTAACCCTTCCAGAATCAGACAGAGCCAAACAAATTGTCCCAACAGGAACTCAACCACAAATGCCAGCCAAATTACCAAACACAAATGCCAGCAAGAATCTAACCACACTAGGCCAAATTACAACAAGCAAAGTCAATTTCAACAAAAGGTCCACCAAACGGACGAGCCCCCAACTTGTCACAAACGGGTCAATTGTGACAAGTAGGGAGTCCACACGTGATAACAGTTGAACAATATAATTTATTCAATCCTATATTTAACCAAAATGAACGATCGACAAACAATGAATATGGATGTATCAGAATCAGTGGTGAATGCGGTGTGTGGATGAGTGAGAAGGTGTTGTGTGGTGCGGGTGGTGTAAGTATTAGTATTATATATCCAAAGATCAACAGTGGGTGCTGGATAACCTGTTCCTGGGAGTGGAGAAGCAGACAGAGGGGATTAGACAAGGCAACCTAAATAGTCCATGTGCAGACAGCTCTCACTGCCCAGGTGCGGCCAATTGGGCTAACGACCCACCCACTCCACCATGCTCTCTGAGTCAGCAGACTCACCCACTAGCAGGTAGAGTGGGGGTCGTCACACTATCATAACATTGTCATTAACATTACACTATAATTACATTGTCATTAACATTACACTATAATAACATTGTCATTAACATTACATTATCATAACATGTCATTACCATTACACTATCATAACATTGTCATTAACTTTAAACTATCATAACATTGTCATTAACATGACACTATCGTAACATTGTCATTAACATGACACTATCATAACATTACACTATCATAACATTGTCATTAACATGACACTATCGTAACATTGTCATTAACATGACACTATCATAACATTACACTATCATAACATTGTCATTAACATGACACTATCATAACATTACACGATCATAACATTGTCATTAACATTACACTGTCATAACATGTCATTAACATTACACTATAATAACATTGTCATTAACATTACACTATAATAACATTGTCATTAACATTACATTATCATAACATGTCATTACCATTACACTATCATAACATTGTCATTAACTTTAAACTATAATAACATTGTCATTAACATGACACTATCGTAACATTGTCATTAACATTACACTATAATACTATTGTCATTAACATTACACTATAATAACATTGTCATTAACATTACACTATAATAACATTGTCATTAACATTACACTATAATAACATTGTCATTAACATTACATTATCATAACATGTCATTACCATTACACTATCATAACATTGTCATTAACTTTAAACTATAATAACATTGTCATTAACATGACACTATCGTAACATTGTCATTAACATGATACTATCATAACATTACAATATCATAACATTGTCATTAACATGACACTATCGTAACATTGTCATTAACATGACACTATCGTAACATTGTCATTAACATGACACTATCATAACATTACACTATCATAACATTGTCATTAACATGACACTATCATAACATTACACGGTCATAACATTGTCATTAACATTACACTGTCATAACATGTCATTAACATTACATTATCATAACATGTCATTAACATTACACTGTCATAACATGTCATTAACATTACACTATCATACCATTGTCATTAACATTACACTATCATAACATTGTCATTAACATTACACTGTCATAACATGTTATTAACATTACTCTATCATAACATTGTCATTAACATGACACTATCATAACATTGTCATTAACATTACACTGTCATAACATGTCATTAACATTACACTATAATAACATTGTCATTAACATTACACTATAATAACATTGTCATTAACATTACACTATCATAACATTGTCATTAACATTACACTATAATTACATTGTCATTAACATTACACTATAATAAAATTGTCATTAACATTACATTATCATAACATGTCATTACCATTACACTATCATAACATTGTCATTAACTTTAAACTATCATAACATTGTCATTAACATGACACTATCGTAACATTGTCATTAACATGACACTATCATAACATTACACTATCATAACATTGTCATTAACATGACACTATCGTAACATTGTCATTAACATGACACTATCATAACATTACACTATCATAACATTGTCATTAACATGACACTATCGTAACATTGTCATTAACATGACACTATCATAACATTACACTATCATAACATTACACGATCATAACATTGTCATTAACATTACACTATCATAACATGTCATTAACATTACACTGTCATAACATGTCATTAACATTACACTATAATAACATTGTCATTAACATGACACTATCATAACATTGTCATTAACATGACACTATCATAACATGACACTATCAAAACAATGTCATTAACATGACACTATCATAACATTACACGATCATAACATTGTCATTAACATTACGCTATCATAACATGTCATTAACTTTACACTATAATAACATTGTCATTAACATTACACTATCATAACATTGTCATTAACATTACACTATCATAACATGTCATTAACATTACACTATCATAAAATGTCATTAACATTACACTATCATAACATGTCATTAACATTACACTATTATAACATTGTCATTAACATTACACTATCATAACATTGTCATTAACATTACACTATCATAACATTGTCATTAACATTACACTATCATAACATGTCATTAACATTACACTATCATAACATTGTCATTAACATTACACTATCATAACATGTCATTAACATTACACTATCATAACATGTCATTAACATTACACTATTATAGCATGTCATTAACAATACACTATCATAACATGTCATTAACATTACTCTGTCATACTTCACTGGACTTTCTGGACTCATTACAGTTACTGTACTGCACTGTATTCATGATGCTGCTGCACTACTGGCACTTTAAAAAGCTTTTATATCCTTTATGTACATTTCAAAACATGTACATATCATCCATTAGTCACTTTATTGTT
>JANIIK010002493.1:2500-10000 GCA_027704905.1 Muraenolepis orangiensis | reverse complement strand
GTCTCTGTGTCCATTGTAGCAACACACACACACACACACACACACACACACACACACACACACACACACACACACACACACACACACACACACACACACACACACACACACACACACACACACACACACACACACACACACACACACACACACACACACACAGTAGTAAAGCTGATCTCAGGTCAGTTTGAGCATTATTATTAGCGGACATTTTGACCCGCAGCCTTTTTTTTTTTTTTTTTTTTTTTTTTAAAACCGGCTAACGGAAACCCTGACACACACACATAGTATACACTATACACACACACACACACATAGTATACACTATACACACACACACACATAGTATACACTATACACACACACATAGTATACACTATACACACACACACATAGTATACACTATACACACACACACACACATAGTATACACTATACACACACACATAGTATACACTATACACACACACACATAGTATACACTATACACACACACATAGTATACACTATACACACACACACACATAGTATACACTATACACACACACACACATAGTATACACTATACACACACACACATAGTATACACTATACACACACACACACATAGTATACACTATACACACACACACACACACACACAGTATACACTATACACACACACACACATAGTATACACTACACACACACACACACATAGTATACACTATACACACACACACACATAGTATACACTATACACACACACACATAGTATACACTATACACACACATAGTATACACTATACACACACACACACATAGTATACACTATACACACACACACACATAGTATACACTATACACACACACACACATAGTATACACACACACACATAGTATACACTATACACACACACACACATAGTATACACTATACACACACACACACATAGTATACACTATACACACACATAGTATACACTATACACACACACACACATAGTATACACTATACACACACATAGTATACACTATACACACACACACACACATAGTATACACTATACACACACACACATAGTATACACTATACACACACATAGTATACACTATACACACACACACACACATAGTATACACTATACACACACACACACACATAGTATACACTATACACACACACACACATAGTATACACTATACACACACACACACATATAGTATACACTATACACACACACACACACACACATATAGTATACACTATACACACACACACACACACATAGTATACACTATACACACACACATAGTATACACAATACACACACACACACACACACACACACATAGTATACACTATACACACACACACATATAGTATACACTATACACACACACACACACACATATAGTATACACTATACACACACACACACACATATAGTATACACTATACACACACACACACACACACATATAGTATACACTATACACACACACACACACAGTATACACTATACACACACACACATATAGTATACACTATACACACACACACACATATAGTATACACTATACACACACACACACATAGTATACACTATACACACACACACACATAGTATACACTATACACACACACATAGTATACACTATACACACACACACACACACACATATAGTATACACTATACACACACACACATAGTATACACTATACACACACACACACATATAGTATACACTATACACACACACACACATAGTATACACTATACACACACACACACACACATATAGTATACACTATCCAGACACACACACACATGGGGGGTGAGGGGGGGGTTCTCTCTTAAGGCCCCAAATGGCCAGAGAGCAGTTTCAGAGGTCAGGGGTCAGAGGAGGTGATCTACCACCATGGGTCCTACCACTGGGTCACGGATGGACCCCAGGGATTTAAAGACTGTTCAACTTTTGACTGTTATTCATTTTGATCGCTAAAAATTCATGAACTTCTCTTTTTAAAAGGTTCGCAAAAACTGCTTCATACAATATAATGTTTTAAATGTTTTAACTTTCTCTTTAACACGTTCTAGAAGACTGTTGTATTCAATATGATGTTTTAAATGGTTGAACTTTCTCTTTAACACGTTCTAGAAGACTGTTGTATTCAATATGATGTTTGTGGTGGAGATGAAGATGTGTTCTCAGAGCTGAAAGGGAGTCATGCATTGGATGTTCTTTCATGGTCTGACCAGCTAAATATCACATGTTCATGTTGTTTCCTTTGATTCTTTGAAGCATTATTAATCACATGGGATTGTTTCCTTTAAATCCTTTTTTGAAGTGTTATTAAAGTATGATGTTGGATTGGTGTTCATGACGTTGTGTTCCATAATCCAGTGAGGTGAACATGATGTGTTGTCCTTTTCAAAAGGAGCTAAATGTGATGGTAAAGCCCTCTGGTGTAGTAAGAGCCCAATGGTTGTTGTGGCCATCTGTGGCCACCATCTGGTCACGGTAGAGCAGAGGTGTGTCTCTCCTACTCCTCTCCCTCAAAGAAGCCACCTGGAGAAGGCCAGCCAGAAGTGGATTTGGGCTCTCTGAAGGTGGAGGTGTTTACTGCTAGCGACCCAGACTCCCTGTGCTCCCGCTGGCCCTCTGAGAACCCGGGCCGTTCCCCTACCCATAAGGACGGAGATGGGCCACGGCCCGCCGGCTGTTGGTATGGGTTGGGTACGTGACGCCTGTTTGGTGATCCACTGATGAAGAGGGGGCTGTTCTTGGAAGTGAGTCGGACTTCTCTCCACACGCCTTGAGACGTGGGGACACAACTCTGGGACTGAGAGCTCAACCTATTGATCCATTGGGTGATTGGAATCAATACCGTAGTCACACTTATTGGGTTTGGACCACAACAGTTTTCAGAGTTAGACCACTGGATGTGAATGAAGAGGAGAGTGGTCAGTTATGAAGAGGAGTGATGAAGAGGAGGGTTGTGAGTGATGAAGAGGAGGGTGGTGGGTAATGAAAGAGGAGTGATGAAGAGGAGGGTGGTTGGTGATGAAGAGGAGGGTGGTGGGTGATGAAGAGGAGTTATGAAGAGGAGGGTGGTGAGTGATGAAGAGGAGGGTGGTGAGTGATGAAGAGGAGGGTGGTTAGTGATAAAGAGGAGTGATGAAGAGGAGGGTGGTCAGTGATGAAGAGGAGGGTGGTGAGTGATGAAGAGGAGGGTGGTGAGTGATAAAGAGGAGGGTGGTGAGTGATGAAGAGGAGGGTGGTCAGTGATGAAGAGGAGGGTGGTCAGTGATGAAGAGGAGGGTGGTGAGTGATGAAGAGGAGGGTGGTGGTGATGAAGAGGAGGGTGGTGATTGATAAAGAGGAGTGATGAAGAGGAGGGTGGTGGTTATGAAGAGGAGGGTGGTGATTGATAAAGAGGAGTGATGAAGAGGAGGGTGGTCAGTTATGAAGAGGAGGGTGGTGAGTGATGAAGAGCACGGTGGTGAGTGATGAAGAGGAGGGTGGTGAGTGATGAAGAGGAGGGTGGTGAGTGATAAAGAGGAGTGATGAAGAGGAGGGTGGTGAGTGATGAAGAGGAGGGTGGTGAGTGATGAAGAGGAGGGTGGTGAGTGATGAAGAGGAGGGTGGTCAGTGATGAAGAGGAGGGTGGTGAGTGATGAAGAGGAGGGTGGTGAGTGATGAAGAGGAGGGTGGTGAGTGATGAAGAGGAGGGTTGTGAGTGATAAAGAGGAGTGATGAAGAGGAGGGTGGTCAGTGATGAAGAGGAGGGTGGTGGTGATGAAGAGGAGGGTGGTGATTGATAAAGAGGAGTGATGAAGAGGAGGGTGGTCAGTTATGAAGAGGAGGGTGGTGAGTGATGAAGAGGAGGGTGGTGAGTGATGAAGAGGAGGGTGGTGAGTGATAAAGAGGAGTGATGAAGAGGAGGGTGGTCAGTGATGAAGAGGAGGGTGGTGAGTGATGAAGAGCAGGGTGGTGAGTGATGAAGAGGAGGGTGGTGAGTGATGAAGAGGAGGGTGGTGAGTGATAAAGAGGAGTGATGAAGAGGAGGGTGGTCAGTGATGAAGAGGAGGGTGGTGAGTGATGAAGAGGAGGGTGGTGAGTGATGAAGAGGAGGGTGGTGAGTGATAAAGAGGAGTGATCAACCCACAGTTAGCGAATGTTAACTAACGACTGATTAGGACATTTAAGGACTGATTAAGACTTAACGACTGATTAGGACATTTAAGGACTGATTAAGACTTAACGACTGATTAGGACATTTAAGGACTGATTAAGACTTAACGACTGATTAGGACATTTAAGGACTGATTAAGACTTAACGACTGATTAGGACATTTAAGGACTGATTAAGACTTAACGACTGATTCAAAAATTGAACGACCCTTTGAACAACCGGCCCCTGGTCACTTACTGTGTGTGTGTGTGTGTGTGTGTGTGTGTGTGTGTGTGTGTGTGTGTGTGTGTGTGTGTGTGTGTGTGTGTGTGTGTGTGTGTGTGTGTGTGTGTGCGTGTGTGTGTGTGTGTGTGTGAGGGGTACGGGTTTGTGTATGCACGTGTGGGGTTGTGTGTGTGAGAGATATGATTTTGTGTGTGTGTGTGTGTGTGTGTGTGTGTGTGTGTGTGTGTGTGTGTGTGTGTGTGTGTGTGTGTGTGTGTGTGAGGGGTACGGGTTTGTGTATGCACGTGTGGGGTTGTGTGTGTGAGAGATATGATTTTGTGTGTGTGTGTGTGTGTGTGTGTGTGTGTGTGTGTGTGTGTGTGTGTGTGTGTGTGTGTGAGAGTGGTCTGTGTGTAAGAGCTATGGGTTTGTGTGTGTGTATGAGAGGTACAAGTTTGTGTATGCATGTTTGTGGTTGTGTGTGTGAAAGCTAGGAGTTTGTGTGTCGGTTTGTGTGTGCATGCACGCGTGTGCGTGTGCATGTGCGTGTGTGTGTGCAAAGCGTGTGCCCATGCTCACTGCTAGATTAAGTGTCACATGTCATGAAAATGTCATGTTATTGTCAAAAAAAACTGGCTGTCTGAATCTGCTGACATATAAAATCACATTTCTTGCCAGCCTGTATATTCACATGAAAGTTATGAATATATATAAATATATATATATTTATATATATATATATATATATATAAATATATATATATATATATATTTATAACTTTCATTGGATCCGTTTCCATCCAAATAAATCACACATTTTCAGTAATTCAGAAATTAAAATGATTTATTCATGCTATATTTATGGTTTCCATCCACTATTCATAGAGCCTTAAGGGAACAGCCACCTGGAGGGCAAAACATGGCTTTCTTCTGCTGTCTGACAGCTAGTCAATAGCTTTTTCATGGAGGTATTTGAACTCCGGTTTAGCCAACATGCCAGACAGCGATTGGGATGCACTAACCGCCGAGGAGACCAGCAGGGGTTGTGTTTCTTTGTGAAACCCGTCCGACAAATTAAAACCCCGGATAGAAGATTGTGAATCTGTTCTGTTAAACGGGCCTCCGTCCCCAGAGAGGGGCAAAGCATGGAAAACCTATCAAAGTACACTTAGTCTTTGCTGTGTACATTTAATCAAAGGTGAGCTAAACACTGAGTAAGCTAATTGTTGTATTTTGAGTCATTATATCTTTACCTCCCAACCAACCTCGGTGGCCTCGACAAGTTATGTTGTATTAACAGCAGTCGTTGGAAGGGATAGAGGGGTTCACCAGTCTGCATTATATCACTATAGCTATATATATATATATATATAAGCTATACATGTTATCTTGTATATTAACCTAGCAATCAGGAGGACTTGAGAAATGTGTTCTATTGTAACTACACTAGGGCCACCCTGTGTGTGTGTATACAAATGACCGTTTGAACCTGTTTAGTTAGTTAGAGTTAGTTGTTTTAATATGGTATATTGTTCAGTTGTCTGTTAGAGTGTCTTGAGGATAGCTAGACTAGTCCGTTGTTCTTACTGACACCGTACCATCCGTGGACTGTACTGTACAGCCAGCGCTTGGTACGCTTACTTCTTTTGACAAATGTACATATTGTAAGTGGGCAGCGGCGGCGTGGAGGGGAGGGATTCTTCATAGATATATTAGATTTGATTAGATTTGATATATATTTTAGTGATTGAAACACTTTTCGGTGGCGGCTTTGTATATATATACAGTATATATATATATATATATATATATACTGTAACTAATAACCCTCCCTAGGAAGAGTTCTGGTGACAGCCCAGGCTTGCGTACCAGCTGAAATCTCAACTGACTGAATTTAAAATCAGGTTTTTTTGTTTGTGCCGATCATAATTTATTCACGTTTATGCTCCTCAGAATGTGTTTCCGTTTGCTCTTCTCTGTCTCTGTTGACCCTTTAACGATACGCCAACTAATCCAACTCCTCCACTTAGAAACTGCTTTGAGATATTTTGAGGTTGTTTTATTTTCATGCGCAAATTGAAAAATGTGCATAAAAACTAGTGGATGGAAATGTTATTGTGTGTGTGTGTGTCTCTGTCTGCTGTCTGTCTGTCTGTCTGTCTCTGTCTGTCTGTCTGTCTGTCTGTCTGTCTGTCTGTCTGTCTCTCTCTCTCTCTCTCTCTCTCTCTCTCTCTCTCTCTCTCTCTCTCTCTCTCTCTCTCTCTCTCTCTCTCTCTCTCTCTCTCTCTCTCTCGCTCTCTCCATAATATGTACTCTACCTCTCTCTGTCTCTCTGTCTCTCTGTCTCTCTGTCTCTCTCTCTCTCTGTCTCTCTCTCTCTCTCTCTCTCTCTCTCTCTCTCTCTCTCTCTCTCTCTCTCTCTCTCTCTCTCTCTCTCTCTCTCTCTCTCTCTCTCTCTCTCTCTCTCTCTCCATGTCTGCTCATGTCCTCGTCCAGGGTGACGGTGAGGGCTGGCTGTCCAACACAAGTATATATTCGACGATAAATATATAGTGTATATGTATATATATATATATATGTATATATATATAGATATATATAGAGGATATATGAATGTCATTTGAACAGAGAACAGTGCATAGCCAGCACTGTGGGGTGGTGTGTTGTGTTTGGCTTGGAGTGATGAATCCATCATGGAGGGTTTGGTTGTAGCGGTTGGTTTCAAAGCAACCAATCAGAGACAACAAAGGTGAGCAATGGTGGAACCTCCTGATGAATCGCCTGATCTCTCTCTGGGGGGGGGGGGTCGAGTGTGTGTGTGTGTGTGTGTGTGTGTGTGTGTGTGTGTGTGTGTGAAAATGTGTTGTGTCTTGATGCTGCTCTTTGTGTGTGTGTGTGTGTGGTGAGCATGTGTTGTTTATGTGTTGTTTATTGCTGTGTGTGTGTGTGTGTGTGTGTGTGGTGAGCATGTGTTGTTTATTGCTGTGTGTGTGTGTGTGTGTGTGTGTGTGTGTGTGTGTGTGTGTGTGTGTGTGTGTGTGTATGTGTGTGTTTGTGTGCAGGGCTGGACTGGGACAAAAATTAGGCCCTGGCATTTTTGGCCCAGACAGGCCCAC
>JANIIK010002492.1:7500-25000 GCA_027704905.1 Muraenolepis orangiensis | reverse complement strand
CACACCTCTCCACCCTGTGCTCCACACCTCTCCACCCTGTGCTCGCTCCACACCTCTCCACCCTGTGCTCCACACCTCTCCACCCTGTGGCTCCACACCTCTCCACCCTGTGCTCCACACCTCTCCACCCTGTGCTCCACACCTCTCCACCCTGTGCTCCACACCTCTCCACCCTGTGGCTCCACACCTCTCCACCCTGTGGCTCCACACCTCTCCACCCTGTGCTCCACACCTCTCCACCCTGTGGCTCCACACCTCTCCACCCTGTGCTCCACACCTCTCCACCCTGTGCTCCACACCTCTCCACCCTGTGCTCCACACCTCTCCCCCCTGTGCTCCACACCTCTCCACCCTGTGGCTCCACACCTCTCCCCCCTGTGCTCCACACCTCTCCCCCCTGTGCTCCACACCTCTCCCCCCTGTGCTCCACACCTCTCCACCCTGTGGCTCCACACCTCTCCCCCCTGTGCTCCACACCTCTCCACCCTGTGCTCCACACCTCTCCCCCTGTGCTCCTCACCTCTCCCCCCTGTGCTCCACACCTCTCCCCCCTGTGCTCCACACCTCTCCCCCCTGTGCTCTCTCTTGTTGCCCAGCGTTACAGATGGTTGTTATGTGGCTCATGTGTGGGAGAGAGAGCGTGAGCAGCAGCAGCAGATGAAACATTTCTTATGCTCAAAATGTTTCATTGCGTGCACATAAATAACGCCTAAATCATTCGGCAACTATAGTGCATATAGTATGTTACGTTAAAATCGGGTGGGGCCTGGGGGTCGGGGGGTGGGGCCTGGGGGTCGGGGGGTGGGGCCTGGGGGTCGGGGGGTGGGCCCGCCCTGGTAAATCAAATGCCCGCCCAGAGATGGATGTCTGCCGCCGGGTCTGGCTCTACCTCCTGATCTATACTGCCGCCCTGGTGTGTGTGTGTGTGTGTGTGTGTGTGTGTGTGTCTGTGTGTGTGTGTGTGTGTGTGTGTGTGTGTGTGTGTGTGTGTGTGGGGACCCCCTCCGAGAGAGACGGAGAGGTGGGCACGACGACCCCCCACATGAAGGAGCGTCACCACGGGGACCTTTACTGAGACTTTGTTAATACGTCACGTGGTTCGTTGGATAACGTCACGTGGAGGGAGTTGACGCTTATGTCAGCTTTGTACTGTGACTAAATTATATATGTACATTTTATCACACGACAAAGCTGAAAAAAGCATAATTTATATATATATATATATACATATATATATATATATATATATATAATATACATATATACATATATATATATATATATATATATATATATATATATTTATTTATTCATTTATTTGTTTGTTTATTTATTTATTTATTTATTTATTTATTTATATATAAAAAAAAGTATACCACCCAATGAACTTACTGAATGAGTCCATTGAGATGTACTGGCTTAGGAGACTTGATGTAAATCTGTTCTACAGTCTGTAATAAACCAGTCGATGGAGTGAATGGGAAATCTCCTCCTCTGCTTGTTTTGTTGTTGATCAGATTCAAGTCTGCACCGTTTGGAGGAAAAGTGCGACCCCTGGTGGTCAAAGTAGATCGTTGTTTTACCTCTTCTACTGAATCCATATTGTACTGCGAATGTACATATTCTACTGTAAATACATTGTACTGAGAAAATATATATTCTACTGAATACATATTGTACTGTTAATATACTAATATACTACTGAATATATAGAGTAGATTCCACAGAAAATGTCCCCACGTTATTTCCATTTTTATTGAAATCAGAAAACTAAGATAAATGTTTTGTTTAACAATATATACAAAAACACCGCCTGGGTTTCCAAAAAAACACCACCTAGGTTCCCGAAAACACCACCTATGTTCCCGTAAACACCACCTGCGTTCCCAAAATCCCCACCTGGGTCCCCTTAAAAACACCACCTGTTTTCCAGAAAACAGCACCTGGTTTCCCAAAAACACAACCTGGGTTCCTTAAAACACCACCTGGATTTCCAAAAAAACACCACCTAGGTTCCTGATACACCACCTGGGTTCCAAAAAACACCACCTGGGTTCCCAAAAACACCACCTATGTTCCCAAAAACACCACCTGGGTTCCCAAAAAACACCACCTGGGTTCCTGATACACCACCTGTGTTCCCAAAAACACCACCTGTCTTCCCAAAAACACCACCTGGGTTCCCGAAAGACCACCTGGGTTCCAAAAAACACCACCTGGGTTCCCAAAAACACCAACTAGATTCCCGAATACACCACCTGGGTTCCCAAAAACACCACCTGGGTTCCCAAAAACACCACCTGTGTTCCCAAAAACACCACCTGGGTCCCCTTAAAAACACCACCTGTTTTCCCAAAAACACCACCTGGGTTCCCAAAAACACCACCTGTGTTCCCAAAAACACCACCTGGGTTCCCAAAAACACCACCTGGGTTCCCAAAAACACCACCTGTGTTCCCAAAAACACCACCTGGGTCCCCTTAAAAACACCACCTGTGTTCCCAAAAACACCACCTGGGTCCCCTTAAAAACACCACCTGTTTTCCCAAAAACACCACCTGGGTTCCCAAAAACACAACCTGGGTTCCTTAAAACACCACCTGGGTTTCCAAAAAAACACCACCTAGGTTCCTGAAACACCACCTGGGTTCCCGAAAGACCACCTGGGTTCCAAAAAACACTACCTGGGTTCCCAAAAACACCACCTGTGTTCCCAAAAACACCACCTGGGTTCCTACTGCTCCCCGGGCGCTGTACTCATGGCTGCCCACTGCTCCTAACACTAGGATGGGTCAAATGCAGAGAACTCATTTCCCTCGGGATAAAATAAGTTGTTAAAATAAAAAATTCAATTAAAATTAAAACACCACCTGGGTTTCCAAAAAAACACCACCTAGGTTCCCCAAAACACCACCTGGGTTCCCAAAAACACCACCTGTGTTCCCAAAAACACCACCTGGGTTCCCTTAAAAACACCACCTGGGTTCCATTAAAACACAACCTGGGTTCCCAAAACCCCCACTTGGGTTCCCTTAAAAACATCACTTGGGTTCCGCAGGATCCGGCCCTTCCTCACACGTGAAGCGGCGCAGATCCTGGTCCAAGCGCTCGTCATCACCGCCTCGACTACTGCAACTCTCTCCTGACTCCCCGCCTCTGCTACCAAGCCCCTCCAACGCATCCAGAACGCAGCAGCACGCCTGGTATTCAACCTACCAAAATTCTCCCACGTGACCCCTCTCTTCCGCGATCTCCACTGGCTTCCGGTAAATGCTCGCATCAAGTTCAAGACTCTGGTGCTGACCTTCAGGGCAGTCAATGGAACTGCCCCAGCCTACCTTCAGGCGTTGGTCAAACCCTACATCCCAGCCAGAGCGCTCCGCTCAACTTCTGCCAGGCGACTTGTTCGACCTTCACTGATGACAACCAAACATCGCTCGTCCAAGACCCGGCTCTTCACGGCTCTGGCTCCACAGTGGTGGAATGAACTCCCGTCTCATGTCAGGACGGCAGAGTCCCTCGCCAGCTTCCGCAAGAGACTCAAGACCCACCTGTTCAGAGTCCACCTGGACTCTCCTTGAACCCTCCTTCTCCTTTGTGAAACCCCTAAACTTGCTTATGTCCTGACATTAATAGCTCTTAGCATGTTGTATATGTTAGCAAGTGTATATCCTTAATGTTGTTAACACGCTCTTATCACAGCTACTTAAGCAGGTGACCTAGCAGTACGAAATTGTGTTATTCATCTTGTTAATATGAATACTTGTGAACTGCTCTATTTTTATGTTTGCGTACCCCAGTGTTATGCTATTGTCTGCTTCAACTAATGTACACCTTGTAAGTCGCTTTGGATAAAGGCGTCTGCCAAATGCCCTAAATGTAAATGTAATGTAATGTTCCCAAAAACACCACCTGGGTTCTCGAAACCCCGATCTGGGTCCCCTTAAAAACACCACCTGTGTTCCCAGAAACACCACCTGTGTTCTCCAAAACACCACCTTGGTTCCCCGAAACAACACCTAGGTTCCTGAAACACCACCTGGGTTCACAAAAAACACACTTGGGTTCCCAAAAACACCACCTGGGTTCCCAAAAAAACACCACCTAGGTTCCCGAATACACCACCTGGGTTCCCAAAAACACCACCTGTGTTCCCAAAAACACCACCTCGGTTCCCCGAAACAACACCTAGGTTCCAGAAACACCACCTGGGTTCCTGAAACACCACCTGGGTTCCCAAAAAACACACTTGGGTTCCCAAAAACACCACCTGGGTTCCCTTAAAACACCACCTGGGTTCCATTAAAACACCACCTGGGTTCCCAAAACCCCCACCTGGGTTCCCTTAAAAAGATAACCTGGGTTCCCAAAAACACCACCTAGGTTCCTGAAACACCACCTGGGTTGCCGAAAGACCACCTGGGTTCCAAAAAACACCACCTGGGTTCCCAAAAACACCTTCTGGGTTCCCAAAAACACCACCTAGGTTCCCGAATACACCACCTGGGTTCCCAAAAACACCACCTATGTTCCCGAATACACCACCTGTGTTCCCAAAAACACCACCTGGGTTCCCTTTAAAAAAAAACCTGGGTTCCCAAAACTCCCACCTGGGTTCCCTTAAAAACATCACCTGGGTTCCCAAAATCACCACCTGGGTTCCATAAAACACCACCTGGTGTCACAATGGGGAGTGTGGGTTGGAACCCAAATGCAGACAACAGACCAGAGAGGGGAGAACAGTTGATTCATTTTGCACAACACGCACATGGAATGGTCAATGACAGGCGAAGGGTCTGGATACCGGGAGGTCGAGGTGCGTAGTACCGACAGGTAGTAGACAGGTGGAAGATCATGGACAGGCGAAGGGTCTGGATACCGGGAGGTCGAGGTGCGTAGTACCGAACGGGTAGTAGGCAGCCGGATGATCAGGAACAGGGAAGAGGTTCACCTGGGGACTAGTAGCGTACATCAGAGGTTACACGAAGTACGAACGAGCAACGTCTCCAAATGACGCCGCGGTATAAATAGACCCAGGTGAGGTAATTGACAATCAGCCACGGTAATAGTTGACAGATGTGTGTGTGTGCGCCGCCAGCGCACGTGGCTTGGCCACGCCGCCTGTCAACCACCGTAACCGTGACACCTGGGTTTAAAAAAAAAAACACCACCTAGGTTCCTGAAACACCACCTGGGTTGCCGAAAGACCACCTGTGTTCCCAAAAACACCACCTGGGTTCCCAAAATCCCCACCTGGGTTCCCTTAAAAACACCACCTGTTTTCCAAAAACAATACCTGGGTTCCCAAAAACACTACCTGGGTTCCTTAAAACACCACCTGGGTTTCCAAAAAACACCACCTAGGTTCCTGAAACACCACCTGGGTTCCCGAAAACGCCACCTGGGTTCCTAAAAACACCACCTTGGTTCCCTTAAAAAACACCACCTGGGTTCCATTAAAACACCACCTGGCTTCCCAAAACCCCCACTTGAGTTCCCTTAAAAACATCCCCTGGGTTCCCAAAAACACCACCTGGGTTCCCGAAACCCCCACATGGGTCCCCTTAAAAACACCACCTGTGTTCTCCAAAACAACACCTGGGTTCCTAAAAACACCACCTGGGTTCCCAAAACACCACCTGGGTTTCCCAAAACAACACCTAGGTTCCAGAAACACCACCTGCGTTCCAGAAACACCACCTTGGTTCCCAAAAAACACACTTGGGTTCCCAAAAACACCACCTGGGTTCCCAAAAAAACACCACCTGTGTTCCCAAAAACACCACCTGGGTTCCCGAAAGACCACCTGGGTTCCCAAAAACACCACCCTTGTTCCCAAAAACACCCCTAAGATCCCTTAAAAACACCACCTGGGTTACATTAAAACACCACCTGGGTTCCCAAAACCCCCACCTGGGTTCCCTTAAAAACATAACCTGGGTTCCCAAAAACACCACCTGGGTTCCTTAAAACACTACCTCTGTTCCCAAAAACACCACCTAAGATCCCTTAAAAACACCACCTGGGTTCCATTAAAACACCACCTGGGTTCCCAAAACCCCCACCTGTGTTCCCTTAAAAACATAACCTGGGTTCCCAAAAACACCACCTGGGTTCCTTAAAACACCACCTGGGTTCCCAAAAACACCACCTGGGTTCCCAAAAACACAACATCTAGCTTCCTGAAACACCACCTGGGTTCCCGAAAGACCACCTGGGTTCCCAAAAACACCACCTGTGTTCCCAAAAACACCACCTAGGTTCCCGAATACGCCACCTGGATTCCCAAAAAAACACCACCTAGGTTCCCCAAAAAACCACCTGTGTTCCCCAAAACACCACCTGGGTTCCCCAAAACACCACCTGGGTTCCCAAAAAAACACCATCTGAGTTCCCAAAAACACCACCTGGGTTTCATTTAAAACACTACCTGTGTTCCCAAAAACACCACCTTGTTTCCTCAAAACACCACCTGGGGTCCCCAAAAACACCTGGGTTCCTAAAAAAACACCACATGGGTTCCCAAAAACACACCTGCGTTCCCAAAAACACCACCTGGGTTCCAAAAACCCCACCTGTGTTTAGGGGTACAGGACCTTAAACAGTGAATCCACGGTCTTGTCTTCATATGTAACATCAGGTGAGAGGTAGAGGGGGAACCCAGCAGGAGGTTCTATGGTTAAGGGGTACAGGACCTTAAACGTTTGGGAACCACTGTAGTAGCTCATACACACACAGGATTAACATGAGGAGGTGGTGGTGCTGCTACTGCTGGGAACAGAATGCAGAACCAACGTTGTGTGTGTGATTGCAATCTTAGTTCTCTCTAATCTCTAATCTTAGAAACAGAGAGAGAGAGAGAGAGAGAGAGAGAGAGAGAGAGAGAGAGAGAGAGAGAGAGAGAGAGAGAGAGAGAGAGAGAGAGAGAGAGAGAGAGAGAGAGAGAGACAGACACACAGGGAGGGGGGGGGGGACATTCATCACCACAGATGCAGGGTTCTGTGTACATGTTCCTCTATTGAGGATCTCTCCCACATTCCTCTCACACGTGGATTACCTGAAGGAACGTGTGTGAGATCCTCAAAAGACGCCAGGCCCTCATGTAGCGCTCAGAGGAGCAGGCGGCTTGGGAAGTAAAGCGGCCAACGGGTAACACGCGTCATGGACACGCCCCTTTGGAACCATATGCTAATGATATGTAAATAGTATATATTTATATATATATACAGGCAGGTAAGTAGATGTAATTAACAGGTAGTGAGCAGGGATGTGCAGTTGTGTAGAGGATTGACATGTACGTTGTACCATCTAGGTCCTTACCTACTGCTCATACTGGGTTTACTGCAACATCAGCACTCTGGTTAGATTAGTTTCTCTGTACTGAACTGTACTTGAAATGACAATAAATGAGAATCTAATCTATACTACGGTGACCTTCTTCTCCCGTGCTTACGGTGATATGTTAACATGATGTTAATGTGATGTTAAGAAGGTGACGTCACTACGCAGAACACGTACTCTGCTCCACCCGAGTCCCCAGGAGTGTGTGAGGCCTGAGCCTCAGTGTGTGATTGTGTGTGTGTGTGTGTGTGATTGTGTGTGTGTGTGTGTGTGTGTGTGTGTGGTGTGTGTGTGTGTGTGTGATTGTGTGTGTGTGTGTGTGTGTGTGTGTGTGTGTGTAGTGTGTGTGATTGTGTGTGTGTGTGTGTGTGTGTGTGTGTGTGTGTGTGTGTGTGTGTGTGTGTGTGTGTGTGTGTAGTGTGTGTGTGTGTGTGTGTGTGTGTGAGTGTGTGTGTGTGTAGTGTGTGTGTGTGTGTGTGTGTGTGTGTGTGTGTGTGTGTGTGTGATTGTGTGTGTGTGTGTGTGTGTGTGTGTGTGTGTGTGTGTGTGTGTGTGTGTAGTGTGTGTGTGTGTGTGTGTGAGTGTGTGTGTGTGTAGTGTGTGTGTGTGTGTGTGTGTGTGTGTGTAGTGTGTGTGTGTGTGTGTGTGTGTGTGTGTGTGTGTAGTGTGTGTGTGTGTGTGTGTGTGTAGTGTGTGTGTGTGTGTGTGTGAGTGTGTGTGTGTAGTGTGTGTGTGTGTGTGTAGTGTGTGTGTGTGTGTGTGTGTGTGTGTAGTGTGTGTAGTGTGTGTGTGTGTGTGTGTGTGTGTGTGTGTGTGTGTGTGTGTGTGTGTGTGTGTGTGTGTGTGTGTGTGTGTGATTGTGTGTGTGTGTGTGTGTGTGTGTGTGTGTGTGTGTGTGTGTGTGTAGTGTGTGTGTGTGTGAGTGTGTGTGTGTGTAGTGTGTGTGTGTGTGTGTGTGTGTGTGTGTGTGTGTGTAGTGTGTGTGTGTGTGTGTGTGTGTGTGTGTGTGATTGTGTGTGTGTGTGTGTGTGTGTGTGTGTGTGTGTGTGTGTGTAGTGTGTGTGTGTGTGTGAGTGTGTGTGTGTGTAGTGTGTGTGTGTGTGTGTGTGTGTGTGTAGGTGGACTAAAAAGGCACACGAAATCCAGTCTTTTGCCGATAAAAATGACATGCACAACTTTTACAATGCTGTCAAGAAGATCTCCGGCCCAATGAGCCGCTGTATCACTCCCCTGAAAACAGCAGATGGCCTGACAGTCCTGAAGGACCAGCATAGCATTCTGCTGAGATGGGCTGAACATTTTGGTACCCTGCTTAATCAGGACTCTGATGCAGACCCCACCGTTCTTGACGACCTGCCTACACTTCCTCCTATGCACAATCTAGACCAGCCCCCAACCTTCCTGGAGGTCCTATCAGCTATCCGTTCCCTTAAAAACAACAAGTCCCCTGGTAATGACAACATCCCTGCTGAGCTGCTGAAACAAGGAGGCTACCTCTGTACAAGAGCATTACACAAGTACATCACCAAGGTCTGGGCTGATGAGAACGTCCCACAACAATGGAGAGACGCCAATATTGTCACCATTTACAAGAACAAGGGTGACAAGGCTGTCTGTGGCAACAGCAGGGGTATTTCGCTCCTTGCTGTCGCTGGTAAGGTCCTGGCAAAGGTTATGCTCCAGAGGCTGATTAAAAACACCACCGAGTCAATACTGCCTGAATCACAATGTGGATTTAGGAAGAGCAGGAGCACGGTGGACATGATTTTCACAGCTCGACAGCTGCAGGAAAAGTGCAGAGAACAACATCAGGACCTGTTCATGGCCTTTGTCGATCTCTCCAAAGCCTTCGACACTGTCCAGAGAGAACTTTTATGGGAAGTCCTTATCAGGTTTGGCTGCCCCAAAAAGTTTGTCAACATCCTCCGCCAATTTCATGATGGAATGACTGCTCGGGTGACTATAGGAGGACAAGAGTCTTCCCCCTTCCCTGTACGTACAGGGGTAAGGCAGGGGTGTGTATTAGCACCAGTACTTTTTAACATCTTCCTGCTATGTGTCACCCAGCTTCTCCACAAGGAGATTGAGGACAGTAGCGGTGTGGCAGTGGACTTTCGTCTAGATGGCAACCTCTTCAACGTAAGGAGGCTCCAGGCAACCACCAAACTGCAAAGGGAGAGAGTCATTGAGCTACAGTATGCAGACGACTGTGCTCTTGTATCTCACAATCCACAAGACCTCCAGTCTGTTCTTACTGCTGCGGTGAGAGCATACAGCAGGATGGGACTGACCGTCAACACCATCAAGACGGAAGTAGTTTGCCAGTGGAGTGCCAACATCCCATCTACACCACCTACCTTCACTGCTGCTGGTGAACAACTGTCTGTTGTACCATCCTTCAGATACCTGGGGAGCATTCTCTCTGAGGACAACACCATCGACAATGAGGTCCAAAACAGGATAAAGCAGGCATCAGCTGCTTTTGGGAGACTCCGGCGTAGGGTCTTTCAAAACAAGAACCTGCATCTCCGCACGAAGGTCTGTGTCTACCAAGCCATCTGCATCACTACCCTCCTTTACAGCTGCGAAGCCTGGGTAACTTACAGCCGCCACATCAGGGCCCTAGAGCAGTTCCACATACGCTGCCTTCAGCGCATCCTGGGAATTACCTGGCGTGATCGTGTGCCTCACTCTGAAGTACTCTCGAAGACCAACTGCAGGAGTATTGAGGCCACAATTACTCAGCACCAGCTACGATGGCTGGGCCATGTAGTAAGGATGCCCTCAAACCGCCTGCCTCGCAGAGTGCTATATGGCCAGCTACATCATGGTCGACGCTCTGCTGGAGGGCAGAAGAAGCGCTATAAAGACCAGCTGAAGACTGCGTTAAAGAAATGTAAAATCAGACCTGAGGCCCTGGAGGATGTTGCTGCTGATGGTAACACCTGGCGCCAGCTGTGCCGGGATGGGACCCAAATGCTGGAGGAGGAAAGGACAGCCAGGAGACAGGAGAGGAGACTCAGGAGGAACACACCTACAGTTGCCGTTGCTACTACCACCACATACACTTGTCCTACCTGCAACAGGATTTGTGGGTCCAGGATAGGGCTATTCAGCCACCAAAGAACTCACCGATAGAAGTGGACGTCATCATCGGATTCGATGGACAACCATAAGCAAGCAAGTATGTGTGTGTGCAGGTTGTCTGGCTGTCTGGTCACACAGGAAGGCTGTTCTTCTCTGGCCTCAGCTCTGAGCTCCAACCCCTCCCGTCTGAGAGAGCTGGACCTGAGCTACAATCACCCAGGAGACTCAGGAGTTACGCTGCTCTCTGCTGGACTGGAGGATCCACGCTGGAGACTGGACACTCTCAGGTACGGAGAGGACAGCTCACCTCTCAGGGACCGTGTCTCCTACAAGGATTCAACCAGCCGCTAGATGAAGTGGTTTACCAAGGCAGCTGTAACTCATGTTGTGTACAAAGTGATGATCCAGCAGATCATGAGTGTGAATGTTTCAACTGCTCTCTCTTTGTTCCCCCCAGGGTGGAGCACGGTGGAGGATGGAGGCTGAAACCAGCTCTAAAGAAGTGTGAGTGTCTGTTTAGTTTGAGTCATCACAACACACACTCACTCTTTAGATGGAAGGTCCATCCACACAGCAGGAGGTGACGTCCTGCTGTGAATGAACAGGATGGATCTTATCAATATTATTATTGATAAGATACATGACTCATCTAATCAATAACAATATTGATAAGATACATGAGTCATCTAATCAATATTAATATTGATAAGATACATGAGTCATCTAATCAATATTAATATTGATAAGTTACATGCGCCATCTAATCAATATTAATATTGATAAGATACATGAGGGATCTAATCAGGTTTTAGCAGACCGTCTGCCTACCAGTTTCCAAAGAGTCGTAAAGGTTTTATAAAAAATGTACAGTTTGGGTTCCAAAGGAGCAGGTTTAAGGGGCGTGGCCAAACGCTGTCCAACCCCCCCTCACTGGAGCCAGGGGGCGGAGCCAATAGAAAACCACTGTGTGAAAACTGGTTGATCTGGAAGTAGACAACATGTCCCCGTTTGATAACTTTCTACATTTCAGTCCAAAACATCAGAAATGCTGACCAACACGTTTAGAGACCCAAACGGAGCAGCTTTCCCTTTAATATTAGTGTGTGTATTTAATATTATATTATAACAACTACTGTTAGTTGTTATGATTATCATCATCCTTATGGTTAAAATAAGGACCATTGAAGAATAATATTTATTAGTGTGAATAGTGAATAGTTTTGAATAGTGATTACTATAATGTATTATAATTATGAATATTATTATTTTATAATTATTAATTAAACTATTAGTATTATTATTAAGAATTATAATAATAATAGTATTATTATTATTATGAGTATTATATGTACAATAATTATTCATATTATTATTATATATATACAATACTTATTAATAATTAATTAGGATTAGTTATTAATATTATTAATATAAATGTTGAAATAATATTAATACTAATATTATTATTAGAATTAATATTAATGTTTATATACATATTACTACTATTATTATTATTCTTGTTATAGTTGTGTTAGCCATAGAAGAGAATCCTCCTGATTCTACTAATATATTGATCCTCACCCAGAGCCCATGTGGTAAGCCCCTCCTCTTCCCCTCCATGTTAACTGGTGAGCTAAACGGTGGGCGGAGCTGGACTCCATCAGGGCGGGGCTTCTGTTGACTCCGCCTCCGCCTGTCCTTTTGGTTCAGGTGTTTAAATGGTCTAGAGATGAGACCAGGACTCAATAGGTTTGAAAACAAGGCTTCACGTGAATGAGAATCCTAGCTACAATGAAGTGTGACGCGGTTCCTTCAGCCGACACCGTCGCCGTGGTGACGCTGAGGGACTGAGAACATCAGGAGAACACAAACTACAGTCTGGGCTCAGTTTCTAGGAACAACAACAACAGTTCAGCAGACTAATCATGTCTTGTTCTCCATCAGATGCGTGTGAACTCACACTGGACCCAAACACAGCCTGGAGAGGACTCTCTCTGTCTGAGGACAACAGGAAGGTGACGAGGGTTAGAGAGGAGGAGAAGTATCCTGATCACCCAGAGAGATTTGACTACCTGTCACCAGGTGTTGTGTAGAGAGGGTCTGACTGACCGCTGTTACTGGGAGGTGGAGAGGGAAGGACGTGTTCTTATAGGAGTGACATACAGAGGAATCACTAGGAGAGGAGGGGGTGGTGACAGCGTGCTTGGATTCAACAACAAGTCCTGGAGTCTTGATTGTACTGATGATGGTTACTCTGTCTGGTACAACAGTAGTAGAACAGTCATAGGTCTCCCCCCTCTAACAGAGTAGGAGTGTATGTGGACCGACCTGCTGGCTCTCTCTCCTTCTACAGAGTGTCCCCAGATGGAGGAGGGTCCTCAGACACACTGACACTCATCCACACCTTCCAGTCCACATTCACCCAGGAGGACCTCCTCCCTGGGTTTGGGTTATGGGGTTATGGTGACTCAGTGTCTCTGTGTCCGTTGTAGCAACACACACACACACATGGAAACACACAAACATACAAACACACACAATTTCTAAGACACACACAACACACACACACACACACATGGAAACACACATACATACAAACACACACACATATTTCTATAGACACACACAAACACACATACAAACACACACACGCACATATTTCTATGGACACACACACATTCAAACACACATACACACACTGTTGTGGAAAGGGGCGTGGCTAAGCGGTGCGCTGGTCACGAGGAAGCGGGAACGGCCAACCTCCCTCTCCTCCTAACCTCCCTCACCTGCCCCACCTCCTCACCTCCCCAACCTCCCTTACCTCCTCACCTCCTCACCTCCCCCACCTCCTCACCTCCCCCACCTCCCTTACCTCCTCACCTCCTCACCTCCCCCACCTCCTAACCTCCCCTACCACCTCACTTCCCTCACCTCCCCCACCTCCCCCACCTCCTCATCTCCTCACCTCCCCCATCTCCTCACTTCCTCATTTCCTCACCACCTCACCTACTCACCTCCCAACCTTCGTCACCTCCTCACCTCCCCCACCTCCTCACCTCCCCCACCACCTCACTTCCCTCACCTCCTAACCTCCCCCACTTCCCTCACCTCCTAACCTCCCTCACCTCCCCACCTCCTCAACTCCTCACCTCCCCATCTCCTCACCTCCCCATCTCCTCACCTCCCCACCTCCTTTCCTCCCCCACCTCCCTCACCTTCTCACCTCTTCACCTCCCCCACCTCCTCACCTCCTCACCTCCTAACCTCCCTCACCTCCCCCACCTCCTCACCTCCTCACCTCCCTCACCTCCCCACCTCCTAACCTCCTCACCTCCCCACCTCCTCACCTCCCCACCTCCTCACCTCCCCCACCTCCTCACCTCCCCAACTTCCTTCACCTCCCTCACCTCCCTCACGTCCCCCACCTCCTCACCTCCCTAACCTCCCTAACCTCCCTCACCTCCCCCACCTCCTCACCTCCCCCACCTCCCTCACCTCCTCACCTCCTCACCTCCCTAACCTCCCTCACCTCCCCCACCTCCTCACCTCCTCACCTCCCTCACCTCCCCCACCTCCCCCACCTCCTCACCTCCCCCACCTCCTCACCTCCCCCACCTCCTCACCTCCCCAACTTCCTTCACCTCCCTCACCTCCCTCACGTCCCCCACCTCCTCACCTCCCTAACCTCCCTAACCTCCCTCACTCCCCCACCTCCCTCACCTCCCCCACCTCCTCACCTCCCCCACCTCCCCACCTCCTCACCTCCTCACCTCCCTAACCTCCCTCACCTCCCCCACCTCCTCACCTCCTCACCTCCTCACCTCCATACACATATTAACATATCATACACACATATTTATAAATTCACACACACACACACAGACATACTCAAACGTATAGAAATACACACACAGACATACAAATACACACATACGCACACACATACACACACACATACACACATCTTAAATGACACACACACACATGAGTTAGTAACAGGGATGCTGATTGATCTTCTGGTCATCAATATATGTCATGGTCACAACACATAAATAACTAGTGGTGAAAATGGGAAGAGGTATTTCTGTTGTTAAAATATGTGCTCATTTGTTACCACTAAATACTATCAAACAGGTGATTCAAGCTCTAATTGAGTTGAATCTTGACTATTGTCCTGTAGTATGGTCTAATGTAACGACCAATAAACAATGTACAAATGGTACACAACAAAGCAGCACGTATAGCGCTTTGTTGTGAGGACAGAACTAATGTTGCAGCGATGCACAATTGTTTAACTTGGTTACTTGTCAAAAATAGGTTACTCTATTCACTCCTTGTATTTACTAGGAACATTCTTGTTACAAAGACCCCCTCAATTCTGTATAATAATTGATCCCTAAGTCTTGACAGACACGACTATTCCACCAGACATGCTTCTGCACGAGGTTTTACACTTCCAAAAGTGAGGTGGAACGCAATGAAGCCAACTGTCATGTTCCGAGGTCTGCAGGAATGGAACTCTGTTCCCAGACGTGTCTCACAGGACAATAGTAAAGGTGGTTTCAAATCTTGGTAAAAAAACTTTTTTTTTTTCAACCAGAGAAATTGACATTCCCCAATGTACTGTATATTAAAGGAGTGAACATAAATGAAAATGCATGTGTCTGATAAAGAGATAAGGGTATATGTAAGGAAAATGTATGTGTCTGATATGGATATACTATTAGAAGATTAAGAATTGGTTGAGATAAACGTAGATAATGTATGAAAAAGCTCAATTGTATAGTATACTGTATATGAATTGACTAGGATCATGTCTGTTCTTTTAATGTGTCTATATGTCATGTGCATGTCTAAGTGTATAATGTAAGTCTGTAACTGTATTTTATGTATGGACCCCAGGAAGAATAGCCACAGCACTGCTGTGACTAATGGGGATCCAAATCAACTTAAACTTAAACTTAAACTCCTAGTTACGTCGTGAGCTGCGTACAGTCGTGGGCAGCGAACGTGACTGTGAAGCGGAATGAGTGTCGTTTTGAGACTGTTGCCCGAGACCCGCTTCCCTCTCTTAGAGATTTAGGCTTCAACAGGCCAGCATGTTGGGGAGAACATTCATATGTGAGAGCAACTTCTCCACCATGAAGACCATCAAACCAAAAGAGAGGAACAGACTGTCAGACCAAACATTGATTCATCTGATGCAGCTTGGATGCACTGGCCTCCATGTTGACATTCCCCTTAGTGTGCGTCAGCAGAGACAGGCTACAAGTGGCTTAGGTTCAAGTTCAAGTTAGACAAATAATGTCTAGGTTAGTGTTTATGACTTCATGTTTAAGTCATCTTAATGTTTAATCTTAATGCACACGCATTTTCCGTGCTTTAAACATAGTTTAAAATAGTTGTATTCCACTGTGAAATAACCTGTTCAATACAAACATGCCACTTGTAACAATGTAATACATTTATATGAACTGATATTTGTTTAGTGAGCTTATTAGAGGACGTTCCCTGAAAGATTGAAAAATGTCAATGAAGATGTCAGACTGTATTGTATATTTGTTAATAATTACATACAATACAAGGAATGTGTGTGTGTGTGTGTGTGTGTGTGTGTTCCAAGTGAATCTGCTGCCCCCTGGTGGCCAGTACATCAATTCTGTGGCCCCCACCACCATCCAAGGTGCCCATCCCTGATCTCTATTCACGCTGGTGGTTGTTAAAGTAGGGTTGTAGAGTATTTAGAAGTGGATCCTGAGTTGGACCGCGAGCCAGTGGAGGTTGCAGAAGGACCTGAGTGATGTTGTCACGGTGACGGGTGGTGAGCAGGCGGGCAGCGGAGTTCTGGACACGCTGAAGTTTGTAGTTGATTTAGTTTAAATAAAACTAACTACCAAACACCAGCAGCACTGTAACGAGCATCATCTTCATTTAAATATGAGAGACATTCACTAGAACATAATCCTCCAACGCTGCTTTGTTCAAGTTACAGTTTTTCTCTATTGCTTAAACACATTTTGCGATACTGCCCTCACTTTTCACAAAACTCTAAACACAAAACACTTTTCTAAAGCTACGTACACACAACCTCACAGTCTCTTTTCAAAACCAACCCATCACACCAAAACAGTTGCTCATATGCTCAAAACCAACCCATCACACCAAAACAGTTGCTCATATGCTCAAAACCAACCCATCACACCAAAACAGTTGCTCATATGCTCAAAACCAACCCATCACACCAAAACAGTTGCTCATATGCTCAAAAGCAACCCATCACACCAAAACAGTTGCTCATATGCTCAAAAGCAAACTTTGACACCACAATACCGCTCAAGGCCTGCAAAAATGTAAACACTACTGAGCATCATTAACCACGTTACCCAAAAAATTGAAAACACCATTTTCAGAGTGTGAGACTTCTTTTTTTACAGTTTCACAACTGCCAGGATGCATTTGAGCAACCCTTATTTATTCTCAAATATGTATTGGGCATTTACTATAGATTTGTGCATTTCATAGGAATAATGAATAATACATAAAATGCAGTAATATCACAACGTAATGCAGAAAATGAGTACTGTAAACTCCATGGAGGATCCATTACACACAATAGATACAGTACAGTAACAATTGAAAACACAATGTTCAGGGTGCGATTTCTTTTATTACAGTACGTTGTACATGTAAATTGACACAGTATGTTGACACTGAAATCATTGGGCGGCATCACGTCGTCGGGCTGGGTCGGGCCACAGTACCTCATCAACGTCACAGGCAATATTGTCCATAGCCAAACATGGTGGGAAGAATGCCCTGGCATGCCGCACCCAGCCTTGGAACGCCTCCACAGCCACATCATCACAGGCCAGGTCCATAGCCCTGAGAAGGTTCTCTCTGGTGTACGGTTGGCGGTCATAGACCTTCCACCGCCATGATGAGAAGAACTCTTCTATTGGGTTTAGGAATGGAGAGTAGGGTGGCAGACACACATTAATAAATTGCTGGTTGATGTTAAACCACTCTCTGACCTGGATGCTGCGATGGAAACTAACATTGTCCCAGAAGATGA
>JANIIK010002492.1:0-2500 GCA_027704905.1 Muraenolepis orangiensis | reverse complement strand
GTCTGCAGATGGCAGGACTCTGAGTTGTATTGGAAGTCTGAGGTGTACAGGGTGAACAGGAATGGGGAAAGAACAGTTCCCTGTGGAGCACCAGTGCTGCTGACCACAGTGTCAGACACACAGTCCTGCAGTCTGACAAACTGTGGACGACCCGTCAAATAGTCAGTAATCCAGGACACCAGGGAAGAGTCCACCTTCATCGCCGTCAGCTTACTTCCCAGCAGGGCAGGCCGGATGGTGTTGAACGCACTGGAGAAGTCGAAAAACATGATTCTCACAGTGCTCCCGGGTCTGTCCAAGTGGGCGTAGGCACGATGGAGCAGGAAGATGATGGCGTCCTCCACTCCCAGTTTCGGCTGGTAGGCAAACTGAAGAGGGTCCAGTGATGATCTGACCAGGGGCCGAAGAAGCGTCAGGACCAGCCTCTCAAAGGATTTCGCCACGTGGGACGTCAGCGCCACCGGTCTGTAGTCGTTTGAGGTGCTGGGACGTGCCTTCTTCGGAACCGGCACAAGGCAGGATGTCTTCCACAGCACAGGGACCCTCTCCAGTCTCATGCTCAGGTTGAAGATGTACTGCAGGACTCCACTCAGCTGGGCAGCACATGTTTTGAGGACCCTCGGGCTGACGCCGTCAGGACCTGCAGCCTTGTCTGGATGGAGCCTGCACAGCACTTTCCTCACCTGCTCAGCTGTGAAGGTATGTGAGCCGTGTGTGGGGGCTGGAAGAGTCACTGATGTGTTGATGGGGGAGGGGTGAGGTAGTGGTGGTGGGGGAGAGAGAACAGGTATGTTGATGCTGGAGAGGGACGGTGGGGGAGGGGGGACAGCAGGGCTGGGGGGCTGGAGGGGAATGGTTGTATAAACATAGCTGGCTGAGGGTTGCACAGCTACTTAACAAAAAACTATAATAAAAACAACAATAATATAAGAATAAATAACTAAAAAGTAAGAGGGGAGGGGGAGCAACTGTTGCTGGCTGCCGCTCGTAGCAGCGCCGGAAGAGAAAATTTCTATATAAATATATAGAAAACGGTAGTCCCTGACATCAGTTTTGAAACCAAGGAGGTCATGTAAGGTGTCTTTGTCGGATTTTGTGTGTTTTGTTTTTGTCTCATTGTAATTGTTTCAAAGGTTCAACTGGAGGTCTGGCATAGTTTTTCCGCTTACTGAAGTTAAACTTGGTGGCTCATGACTATGAATGAGCTCACTCTCTGTGATACGATGGGGATGCAATCCCAGAACCACCAGAAGAAGCAGGGGGCGAGCTTTGATAGCAGCCCACTTTCTCTCCATCCCTCTTTCCCCTCCTCTAATGTATTCCATCTACAATTCCCTCCCCCTTCTCTCTCTTTCTCTCTCTCTCTCTCTCTCTCTCTCTCTCTCTCTCTCTCTCTCTCTCTCTCTCTCTCTTTCTCTCTCTCTCTCTCTCTTTCTCTCTCTCTCTTTCTCTCTCCCCCCTCTTCTTCATCTTCCTCCAGCCAAGCATTTCAGGGAGATACACGCCAGCATAACATGGGTGTCCTGGTAGAGACCCACTTTCCAACCAAATGCAACGTGTCTCCTCAACCAAATCATTTGTTCTTCAAAGCACGGCCCTGCCTCTGTTCATCCTCCCTGAGCCCATTGATACCAAACAGGTCTTATTCAGAAGTTAAAAGGGTAACAAAAAACGAACGGCCAAGATTATTCAAGATTATTATTATAAAGGCATTCCATTAGCACAGCTAGTGCAAGGTGTTTCCATTAAGTTGGGAAATCCCAATAGAGAGAGAGAGAGAGAGAGAGAGAGAGAGGTGCTTAGCCTTATTGTAAATCTTAGAACATGCATAAGAGTCCAGAATCCTCACACAACTTTTAACCTTTTTTGATTGCAGCAGCACAGAGTAAATGCAGTTTTGACGAGACGGGTGTATATGAAGGTATGAAGATTGAACATGTTTAGGATGGTAAATGAATAGCTTTGCTTTCACTTATTTCTCTATTTTACTATTATTTTTATATACTATTATATAAAAAAATTCAGAAGTCTCTCTCTCTCTCTCTCTCTCTCGTCACACATGACCTACTTCCGGTAACAGTGCCAGCTGAAGGCCGGACTCTCCTTGATGTGCATCAGATCCTACTATGTTGTGGCTATAGAGAGACGAGCCTGTGTGTGTGTGTGTGTGTGTGTGTGTGTGTGTGTGTGTGTGTGTGTGTGTGTGTGTGGGGGGGGGGGGGGGGTACACAGATCCAGAGAATCCGTACAAACTGGGAATTGTGCACAACACGTAGACACGGTTTATACATTTTTAGGAAGGTGATGGTGTTGATGTGTGGATGGATGACTGTGTGTGTGTGTGTGTGTGTGTGTGCGTGTGGTGTGCGTGTGCGTGTGTGTTGCAGGTGGACTACCTGATTCGCACAACACAATAGAGACTTGAGAAAATGTCAGTAAACACTTCAACTCCAAACAGCATAGTCATTGTTAAAAGTACCTGTAGCAGATGACGCCAGCC
>JANIIK010002491.1:0-22881 GCA_027704905.1 Muraenolepis orangiensis | reverse complement strand
GCGCCCGATCCGACTCTCCGTCTGGTCTCGTTGCACCCTGATCTTCAAGATCAACCCGATCGTATTCCAAACCACCGTTCACGTCCTTCCCGTCTGTCTCCCGTACCTGCTGGGAACGTGAGTTAAAAGGAGAGAGAACCACCCAGGTGTCCACGCTTCGTACCCATCAGCGCTCCCCGCGCTAGTCTACCCGGTGTTGTCAATGAGCGCTAATGCCCACTCGTCACCCCGTGACATTAGACCTCAGACCTTTCATCGTTGTTTTTAGCCCAAAATGTCATTGACCCAAAATGTCTTCTTACCACATGCTGGATTTGGCCTAAACATTAGTTGACCATCGGAATGGTGTGGTTGGGCAACTTACACAGCCAGACAACGCCAACTTGGGAGTTGCGCCCGAGTAAATAGTTCAGAGGATGGGGATATGCAAGAGACACCTTCAGGTTCCAATGTACGGGATACCCAAGGTTCTTTACAGGTAAGGAGACAGACATGGTTCCAAAGTTGAATGATTGATGTTATTGAAAGGGGGAAGGATAGGGCCTGAAGGATCTGCGGGAGACAAGAGTCGGTTAATAATCTTTTATTTAACTCTAGTTGATATAAAATAGATATACAATATGCTCTTGATACAAAAGTATACTTCCAGCCTGCTATAGTTAAAGCTTTACCTATCTGGTGGCTATTAGCTATAAACCTTTGGGCAGGGTCCAACCAGGCGGAGGTCTAATGACAACTAGGGGCTCCTTGTGCAAGCTAAACACCACACTTCACTCAGGATCACACACAGCACACTAGAAAAGGAGTGAGCACACAGTGCATTTAATTACTTCAGGCTCACGCATTCAAACTGTGTAACGACCACAGGTCGGCTACGAACCCCCCAGCCAGAATGTCACCTAACCTGGACTCAAGGCTAGCTAACCCTGGCAGATAGCTTCAAGAGGTAGCAGAACAGACCGGTTGGTTGATTGTTGTAATGAAGAACAGAATTGCATAGGCTATTTTACTGGGTTCCAATCTGGTACACCTATACAATTACCCTACGGACAAAGAAACAACAAAAAGGAACGGAAGCAAAACCTAACTACCGATTAGAGGCAAGTTTAACAAAGGACAAAACAGCAGGTGGCGTTTGAACCGACCTCCTACTCCACCCAACCACACGGTAGGAGCAACCAGGAGGTCAGGTGACCCAGAGGCAGAGCCTGGGTGCGCCCAGATTTGATAGGGGATCAGGACTAATTGTTTAATTGTCTGCCAGGTGTGAATGCCATCCCCATCAAAATCACTTCTCATCCCTAATTGATCGCTGGCTGCCCTACCTGTCACACAAATATCAACACCCTCAGATGTTAAGCCTCTTTTTCCCCTAATTCACTATCACAATTTTCCTCTGTTAACATAGACAGGTCAAACAGCAGTCTCAGTGGCCTAATGGTTAAGGTATTGGCCTCCTAAGCCAGGGATTGTGAGTTCAAGTCCTGTCTGGAGTGATGGACAGCAGAGTGGCGCAGTGGAAGTGTGCTGGGCCCATAACCCAGAGGTTGATGGATCAAAACCATCCTCTGGTAACTGGAAGCTATTCTTTGCATATTCTAAATTAATACAATCACTGCACCATCATCTGTCAGTGAAATTCTGCAGGAAAAGTTATTGATTTGCATATTCTATAAAATTAGGTGTTTTAGTGTTAATAGTCTCAATTTGTCTTTTTGTGTTGCATGCTTAGAGACCAATGCATTTTGTACAGAGGCAATTTTATAATCCAAGGATATTTATTTTCTCATAAATCTCACAAATTCCCAGGAAACCAGTTTTGATGATGTCTCTCACAGTCCTGTCAGTCCAGACAGGAGTGAAACCACTGAGGACAGTTCCTCTAGTGGACCCAAGACATCAACCACTGAGGACAGTTCCTCTAGTGGACCCAACACATCAACCACTGAGGACAGTTCCTCTAGTGGACCCAACACATCAACCACTGAGGACAGTTCCTCTAGTGGACCCAACACATCAACCACTGAGGACAGTTCCTCTAGTGGAGCCAACACATCAGCTCAGGTAAGGTGACTGATGACTTATCACTATTCATGACCCATGGCCAGGCTGCCCAGAGTCCTGATAGCAATCGGATTGCAGAATGTGTTTGCCTCAGGATTTTAAAAGAGTTCAGTCAGTCGCGGTATAGGCCAAAAGACTGCAAGTGCAAAACCTTGCCCATTCCGCAGGCGATTGTACATACGTACAATCATATCAAACAAGTGCTTGAGGACAGCCGGGCGATACAGGACCAGACCAACTTGGTGCTGGTTACTGTTACATCTGGCACTACACTCAGTGCACGGTATCAATGCACGATGTGATATATATGGTGACCGGATCTTGTTTGATTGTGTGTTCATTAAATGGAGTAGACTCAACTCCAACGTTAACTCCCGTCTCATTCTCCATTATTCGAACATAACATTGGCGACGAGAATGGCTGATTGTTGGATACCACCACCCTCCCCCTTCCTAGCCACGCCGGGCGAGCCACTGATGCCGTGGCCCCGCTGGATTTCCTCGTTCGAGACTTATATCCTAGCTGCCCGCTTGGAGAGAGTGTCCGCGGAGAGGAAACGTGCACTGTCTAGGAGCAGAGGGACAGCGTGTGTTTGAAACTCTCGGCCCCGCAGCGGGTTACACAGAGACTGTGGCCCTACTGAGGAGTCATTTCGCCACCCCACAGAGTGCTCTCCTCCGCCGCGTCATATTCGGACGGAGGCACCAGCGGCCGGGTGAGTCGGTGACGCAGTACGTGGCTGATCTACGAGGTTTGGCGAGCTCGTGCAAGTTTGGCGCGTTACAAGACAAACTGATCAGAGACCACCTCATACTGCACACGAACTGTGACAAGATTAGGGAAAGACTGTTGATGGAAAACGATGACGTGACACTAGCAGCAGCTCTACACCAAGCCGTTCAGGTTGAATCTGCTCTCGAATGTGCAGCTACATTGTCGGCTTCTTCCAACTCGCGAGCAACGGACGAGGCAGCGGGCGCGCGCGCGCGCGACTCACTGACGCCCCTCCTCCACGTGAGTACAGACAGCAGCGGGGGGAGTGTACAACTAGCCTCTCAGTCACGTGACCGCCCACACCAGCCGTGTGGGAATTGTGGCTCTCCTGCACACGACTCAAGAGCTCAGACCTGTCCTGCCCGTGGTAAAACCTGCTCCAACTGCGGGAGGCTGAATCACTTCCACAAAGTCTCTAGGTCTGCCCCAGCTAGAGCCTCCCAACCACCTACCACGATCATCCACAACGTCAACTCAGGACGAGTGCCATTTAAAACATGTTCATTGATGGTTGGTGTTACGTCCCAGCTCGGGGAGAGTGGGAAAGAACATTTAACCAGTTGTACTTGGTAAATAAGAAGTTGTTTTAAGAAATGAACATACAATAACGTTGGCAAAAACAGCCACAATCAAAACAAAAGCCACTAAGGCAGCACGTTACAGGAACACCAAAGGAACCGATGGAACTCCTTACATAAGAGTGGTATTATAAGTTGCCCAAACCAAACAAACAAACACACAAACGAAACCTCCCTTCTACCAGGGGAAAACGAACAGGGCTAACAAAAGAATATGCGGCTACAAGACACCGCCGGGGAAGCAAGGCAACCACGGCGCACGGGGCTCCCCAACACAACAGTCGTCAAGATCACACACATCAACACACCTGCTAACAATACGTTCGTTAGTATCTCGGAGGAGTTATTGAGACGTCTGACACAGATTCAGACCTCTCCCGACTAACACGATGCACACGGTCTTAACAGCTGTCGCCGGACAGGCGGCGCGGAGATTGGAGAGTCGAGCCTGACATCCTCCAATCCAGACCTTCGGATCTTCGGTCCCGCCTACCGGGGGAGGGACAGGACGCCGGCATCCAATGACGTCTGGGCAACGGCACAGCTCATATACATAACACACCCACACACAGAACCCGCAGCCGTAACACCCCCTCCCTTAAGACACAAACCTATGGTTTTGTTAACCAAGCCTACCAGCAAACCTACCTAATAGCACACACAAACATCACTAAAACCTAGACAGAGCATCTGCCAACACATTGTCTGAGCCTTTCTTATGACGGATGTCTAGGTTGTAATCCTGCACGATCAGAGCCCATCGCATGAGACGCTGATTGTGATTGTACATGCGAGATAGAAATACGACGGGATTGTGATCAGTAAACACGGCCACTGGCAAAGGGCTAGATCCAACATAAACCTCGAACTGCTGCAGAGCTAATAACAAAGCAAGGGTCTCTTTCTCGATTGTAGAATCTCTGAGCTGGTGCTTGCTGAACTTACGAGAAAAATGACAAACTGGATGATCAACACCCTCATCATCCTCCTGCAACAGGACTGCACCTGCCCCCACTGCTATTGCTCCCCATCCCGCCGCGACTAGCGCCGTATCCTTGACCAAACCCACCAGCCCCAAACCGCCCTCGCTCCATCATTTGCCTACTATTGTGTTTAGGCTCGGCGTTGGAGATGTGCACCCTGACACCCTTGATGATCAGGTCCTCGCCACACAGGGCCTGGGCCACCTGGTCATCGGCAAAGGTGACGAAGGCGAATGCTCGGAAGGGTTTGGGAATAAAGACGTCTGTGACCTCGCCGTACTGCATGAAGAACTGCCTCAGCTCGTCAGTGGTCATGTCTTCAGTACAGCGGCCCACAAAGATCTTGCGGCAGCGCATGGGCTCATCAGGACCGGCCTTAGAGTTGGGAAGTTTGCAGTCACACCACCTCCCGTCAATCATGTGTCTCTGAGAAACCACTTTGGTCTGAGTCTCGTACTCTGTGAATCGGACAAACCCAAAGCCTTTGGAGTTGCCAGTCTTGGCATCCCTCTTGACCTGCACCATGATGACCTCCCCAAAAGTGGCAAAGTAGTCCTTCAGGTCCTGTTCTGAGGTTTTCCATGGAAGCCCCAGAACAATGAGATGCGACGTCTTCTGGGAGCCCCTCTTGATTTTAACAGCGGAGGCGGCGTCCATTTCATCCATCTTCCCTTTGTTGTCTTTGGGGTAGTTCACGACGTGCACCAGGTTACCCCAGTCGCTCTCGGGTTGAGGCGAATCCAATATATCCAGAGCCGGAGTCACCTTCCCACCCGCAATATCATTCCCCATCAGAAATACTATACCTTTTATTGGTAATGCGGGACACACCGCGACTGGAAAGAACCCAGTAATTAATTCTGATTGCACATGTACGTTGTGTACGGGCCGTGGACTATAACCCATCTCAATGCCACGTAATATTGAACTGTAGCCACAGGCTGACTGATCGGAGAACGGCAACGCTGAGGCAACAATCACCGACTGGGACCCCCCAGTGTCCCGCAAAATACGCACGGGTCTCTGATCGGCAGATTCACCAGATAAAGAAATGAATCCGTCAAAAACAAAGGGCTTGAAGCCCGGATCTATCTCACTGTCATCCGAATCAAGATTACGTAATGTGACTGACTCGACTGTAATCAAGCCAATGCCTTCTGGCTGGAGCAGATTTTGCGGCGGCTCTTTGCGTTTCAGCATCAAACAGTTGGCGATGACATGCCCAGGTCTGCGACAGTAAAAACATTCTCTCTCCTCTCTGTTAACATTAGCCGTTTGCCTGGGATACGTCAATGGCGAAACTGACGCACCACGGGGCTCGTCAGTAGACACAGAACAAAACACCGCTTTGTGAGTCAGAATATACTCATCTGCTAACACCGCAGCGGCAGAGAGTGATTTTACTTTTTGTTCGTTAACATACACCACAATGCGATCAGGCAAACACTTTTTGAATTCCTCCATCATAATTAACTCCCTTAGAGAATTGTACTCCGTAGCATTGCATGTTTTAACCCATTTATCAAACAGTGTTCCCTTTTCCCTAGCGAACTCCACATATGTTTGATTCTGAGTTTTCTTGTGTAACCTAAACTTCTGTCTGTAGGCTTCAGGCACCAGTTCATATACTCTCATAATGGCAGCTTTAACAGAGTCATAAATCAAACTATCCTCCAATGACAGAGCAGCAACAGCCTCTTGAGCTTTCCCATGGATTTTGCACTGCAACAAAATAGGCCATGCTTGCAGCGGCCACTGTAACGCTGCAGCAATGCGCTCAAACGCCTCGAAATATGTGTCCACTTCCGCCTCACGAAATATGGGAACTAACGAAATATTTTTACCAATATCAAATGTGGTTGGATGAGTTGGAGGTGACACCATACCTGTAGCCTGGGCAGACGAGAGAGGTGCACGCCACTGAGCCTCAAGCTCCAGCTGCCGCAGCCTCACCACTTTATCTGCTTCAATCTCCAACTTCCTGACTTCCAGCTGTAGCTCTAGCTGTGCCCGTCGGTTCTGCTCCTTATCCTTCGCCTCCAGCTGGAGCCGTGCGAGGCGGACCTTAAGTCGGGCCTCGTCTCTGGATCTAGAACTGACCGGGGACAGTGGGTCATATCGAGGCATCGTGTACGGCGTTTTGGGCCGCCCACCATCCTTACTCTCTCCCACTGCCTGAGCGGTTTGAGACTCTGTCTCGAGTCTCTGGCTACCCCCACCTTCAGTCAGGGCGCCCTCAGACACAGCTAGCTCTGTTTGAACAGACACCACCAGGATGCCTTGTTCCACCAACTCATCAACTACAAGAGCCTTAACCTCCTTCTTTACCAATTGTTTAGATATTGTGAGACGGAAGTGTTTAGCAATATCAAAGAGATCCTCTTTGCGACATTCATCTAATTTCTCTAATGACGGATAAGCTAAAAAGTACTCCAAGTCAAAAGATGCCATCATCAGAGAACCTACATAGGCTATAATACCTACACTACGTACCTCATTAAAAAAAACAACTTCCAAACCCTGAATTTAATTAATTAAATTCAGGACCGGACGAGCCCCCAATTATGTTACGTCCCAGCTCGGGGAGAGTGGGAAAGAACATTTAACCAGTTGTACTTGGTAAATAAGAAGTTGTTTTAATAAATGAACATACAATAACGTTGGCAAAAACAGCCACAATCAAAACAAAAGCCACTAAGGCAGCACGTTACAGGAACACCAAAGGAACCGATGGAACTCCTTACATAAGAGTGGTATTATAAGTTGCCCAAACCAAACAAACAAACACACAAACGAAACCTCCCTTCTACCAGGGGAAAACGAACAGGGCTAACAAAAGAATATGCGGCTACAAGACACCGCCGGGGAAGCAAGGCAACCACGGCGCACGGGGCTCCCCAACACAACAGTCGTCAAGATCACACACATCAACACACCTGCTAACAATACGTTCGTTAGTATCTCGGAGGAGTTATTGAGACGTCTGACACAGATTCAGACCTCTCCCGACTAACACGATGCACACGGTCTTAACAGCTGTCGCCGGACAGGCGGCGCGGAGATTGGAGAGTCGAGCCTGACATCCTCCAATCCAGACCTTCGGATCTTCGGTCCCGCCTACCGGGGGAGGGACAGGACGCCGGCATCCAATGACGTCTGGGCAACGGCACAGCTCATATACATAACACACACACACACAGAACCCGCAGCCGTAACAGTTGGTGATGTCACTCTGCCCCTCCTCCTAGACACGGGTGCTACGGTGTACCTCCTGAACTGGGTGACTTATAAACAGTTCTTCTCCCACGAGCCACTGGGCCCACCCACCACCACGCTGCGTGGCTATGCTAACTCCAAGATTGACATTGTGGGCTCCCTACAGCTTCCTGTGAAATACGGAGAGAAGACACTGCCAGTCTTCAGGTTCAATATTGCACGCCACGGGACCAACCTCCTAGGCCTCGACCTCTTCAACTGCCTCGGTTTCAGATCCACACCGTTGCCATCCCCTGGCAGCAACAGTGGCCTGCACTGTTCAGCGGTGTGGGCTGTCTCGATGTTTTCGCCCACCAGCCCCTGGTAGACCCGCAGGTGAGACCTGTCATTCAGCCCCTCCGCCGTTCCCCACTGGCCCTCCGCGATGACATCTCCTCTGAGCTACAGAGCATGATTGATGGCGACATCATTGAGCAGGTGAATGCGTCGCCCTGGATCTCCAACATCGTGGTGGCCAAGAAGAAGTCTGGGGGGCTGCGACTCTGTGTGGACTTGAGAGCAGTAAACAAGGCCATCTTTCCCGACAAATACCCCTTGCCAATGTCAGAGGAGCTCACCGCCCAGTTCTACGGGTCCACTGTGTTCTCCAAGCTGGACCTCCGCCAGGGCTACCTCCAGGTGCCACTACACCCCGAGAGCCGCAACCTCACTGCGTTTATCACCCACAAAGGGGTCTTCCGTTACAAATGCATGGCTTTTGGTCTAAGCTCTGCCCCCAGCTGCTTCCAAAAGATCATGGCCTCCATCTTCGCTGGCATCCCGGGTGTGGCCATCTACCTTGACGACATCGTGGTCCACGGGGCCACCGTTGAGAGCCACGATGAGCGCCCCACAGCGTGTTCGGTGCACTGGCCAAGCACCACCTCACACTCAACGGTGAGAAGTGTGTCTTTGCCGCCCCAGCCGTTGAGTTTGTGGGGTTCCGCCTCTCGGCTGACGGCATATACCCACTCTACTCAAACACGGAGGCCATCCACCGCGTCCCGGAGCCCACCTCAGCTGCTCAGTTAGCCTCCTTCCTGGGCATGACGGCGTTCTACCTCCGCTTCCTGCCACAGTACTCGGCTACGACCACCCCACTGCGCCACCTGCTGAAACAGGGCGAGCCCTGGCTCTGGACGCCTGCCTGCTCGGACGCTGTGCGCCTCCTGAAGGCCCAGCTCACCTCACCACCGGTCCTAGCGTACTTCGATCTGGCCAGCCCCACCCTTGTCACATGCGACGCCTCCGCCACGGCCATGGTGATGTCCCAGCTGCAAAAGGGGGTCGAGAGGCCGATCGCCTTCGCCTCACGGGCTCTCAGCCCCACAGAACAGAGGTACTCGGTGGGGGAGCGGGAAGCCCTAGCGTGCCTCTGGGCATGTGAACGCTGGCACATGTACCTCTATGGACGCTCATTCACATTGAGGACAGACCACCAGTCCCTCACCACCCTCCTGGCCACTTCAGACACCAGCCACAGACCACTCCGTCTCCACCGTTGGGCCGACCGCCTGCAGCAGTACAACTTCCGCCTACAGTTCACGCCAGGCCGGGACAACGTGGTGGCTGACCTGCTGTCACGCTCAATCCCCAACCCGCCCTCAGACCCACCTTCGACCCCTGAACGGGACCAGGCCGAGCACGACCTCGTCCAGCTCCTCCACACACCTCTTCAGGAGACATTGTCGCTGAAGGAGCTCCAGGACGTCTCAGCTGACGACCCCACCCTCACTACACTCTCGGCCTACATCAGACAGGGCTGGCCGACGAGGGTAGCTGATGAGCTGCTTCCCTACTTCAGGGTCAGGGACGAACTGTCATGCTGGAACGACACCTGCATCGCTCGCGGGCTCTGCACAGTGGTCCCGAGTGCCCTTCGGGCGCGTATCCTGACTATGGCGCACAAGGGCCACTTGGGCATAGTCAGGCTCAAGCAGCGGTGCCGTGATTCGGTGTGGTGGCCAGGCATCGACAGGGAAATCGAGACCCTGGTTAAGGACTGCACTGCTTGCCTTCTTAGTGGCACGACCAGGGCCCCAGCCCCACCCCCACCCATGCAGCCGTTGGACTGGCCGTCCCAACCCTGGGAGCACCTGCAACTCGACATCTGCGGCGAGCTGCATGGGGTACCGCATCACCAGCGTTTCCTCGTCGTGATCTACGACCTGCACTCTAAGTGGCCGGAGGTAATACCCGTGGGCTCGGTCACAGCCAAGGTGTTGGTTGACATTCTTGACTCCCTGTTCGCGCGTTGGGGCCTGCCCAAGAGGATCACAACCGACAATGGTCCCCAAATGGTCTCCCACGAACTGTCCTCTTATCTGGAGGGGAAAGGGATCCGCCACATTCGCACAGCGTTCTACAACCCAGCGGCAAACGGGGGGGTGGAACGGCTGAATCAGTCACTAAAAAATGGCATCAGGGCCCACCTGGCACAAGGGTACACGCTCATCAACAGCCTCCTCCAGACGCTGCTGCATTACCGGGCCACCCGACACGCCACCACAGGAGTCTCCCCAGCCTCCCTCATGCTGGGGCGGGAGCTTCAGCTGCCTCTGGATAGGCTCCGCCCCACACCGGCTCAGGCCCCAGCCCATCCGGTTCAAGCCACAGTCGCCACACGCCAGCGTCTGATGAAGAACCGTTTCGACAGGGCCCGACGTGCTAGGCCACCTGCCCTGGCTGCCTTGGACTGAGTCAAGATCCGACGACCTCACCGTGACAACAAGCTCCAGTCATTTTGGTCAGACCCTGTCCAGGTCAGCCAACAGCTTGGCCCGGCTTCGTTCAGGCTCGCTGATGGCACGCGCTGGCATGCTAGCCGCCTGCGTACGGTGCACTGGGCCTGCCGGCCCAGTGCCTGCTGCTACAGCTCTGCCGGCCGCACGGTTTTATGCCACACCAGCCCCAGCCCTTCTAGCCCAGCCGGACGTCGTGGGGCCACCGCCAGTGGTTGTTGTTGCACCTGAGCCCCGCCCAGTTCGGGCACGCAGCAGGCCGGAGCACCTGTGTTATTTTGTAACTGACTATAACCCATAGGTTCCGTGAGGGGGGGGGGAAATGTTACATCTGGCACTACACTCAGTGCACGGTATCAATGCGCGATGTGATATATGTGGTGACCGGATCTTGTTTGATTGTGTGTTCATTAAATGGAGTAGACTCAACTCCAACGTTAACTCCCGTCTCAGTCTCCATTATTCGAACATAACAGTTACCATCAACAACACCACTGTGGCTTGTTGGTGAGATATGTTTTTGGCTTTCTACATTCACTTTAACAGATGCACTTGAGAAATACAAACATATTTAACTATTTTAACATAATTACATATAACCAAGAAGGATTTGATTTCGTAAACATTTTGTATTGTATTTTTCCAGGTGGCATGGAAGACAAAAACAAACCAACCAGGACTCATTGCTGCAAGGAGTCCAGCTTCCCCAGAAGCTCTACGTGGCTACAGAATCGCTGCTAGAAGCAAGAGAGCTCCCTTCTGCACCTGTGGAGCATGGACATGCTGTGATGGAGTTCCAGGAGCCAGACAATCGGGAGGGCGAGGCAGTGATACGCCCACGTCACACCATCAAAACTGGCTCAGCACAGCCCTGTCCTCTTGGTTCTTCTGCCTCAACCTCAACCCAGCAGGGTCATCTGCCACCAGCCAAATCTCCTCCTCCCTGGTTCTCGTACAGGCAGGGTCATCTACCACCAGCCCCATCTCCTCCTCCCTGGTCCTCGTACGGGCAGGGTCATCTACCACCAGCCCCATCTCCTCCTCCCTGGTTCTCGTACGTGCAGGGTAATCTACCACCAGCCCCATCTCCTCCTCCCTGGTTCTCGTACGTGCAGGGTAATCTACCACCAGCCCCATCTCCTCCTCCCTGGTTCTCGTACGTGCAGGGTAATCTACCACCAGCCCCATCTCCTCCTCCCTGGTTCTCGTACGTGCAGGGTAATCTACCACCAGCCCCATCTCCTCCTCCCTGGTTCTCGTACGTGAAGGGTAATCTACCACCAGCCCCATCTCCTCCTCCCTGGTTCTCGTACGTGCAGGGTAATCTACCACCAGCCCAATCTCCTCCTCCCTGGTTCTCGTACGTGCAGGGTAATCTACCACCAGCCCAATCTCCTCCTCCCTGGTTCTCGTACGGGCAGGGTCATCTACCACCAGCCCCATCTCCTCCTCCCTGGTTCTCGTACGTGCAGGGTAATCTACGACCAGCCCAATCTCCTCCTCCCTGGTTCTCGTACGGGCAGGGTCATCTACCACCAGCCCAATCTCCTCCTCCCTGGTTCTCGTACTGTGGCGCCCCGGGCTCCACTGGGAAGCATTCTGGGCAACCCTTGGGGCAGGTGGTGGAACAGCGGTACTACACCGCTGAGCTCCTAGCAGGATTGGCACCACGGAGAGCTCAGACGGTAACCGCCCACTCGTCAGGCCGAATGGGAAACACCTGGAGCGGCTCATCAGGCCTGACGCCGTGCACCTGGAGGGGGCCACTCAAGAAGCGGGAGACAGGATAAAAGGGAGAGCCTGAAACGAAGAGAGGGCGAACAGTATGTGCCTTAACCCCTGGCGGCGGTGTTGCTGCCTAACGGGGGCACCAGGAGGCGGACCAACACCCCACGAGCCGGCCCGGACAGCTACCCCGGAACGACCGAGAGAGGGGGAGATTGGACCCCAGCCGGGAGGACCGTTTTGATTTGCCGTTATTCCCTTTTCCCCTTACCCCCACCTGTTTTAACAAATAAATCATTTGTTGTACCACCGCAACCGCTGTTGTCCTCCCTCCGCCAACGGGTGCACGCCACAAATGGTGGAGAATGCGGGCACTGTTTGCACCTATGCTACGGAGTGACAACACGCAGGAAACCAGTTGATCAGAGGAGAGAGAGATGGAGGCTGCTTTCACCGCTCTCCTGGAGGCTCAGGCAACCCTGCAGACAGCGGTGACCCAGCTGTGCGCGAGAGGACCCTCGGAGGCTGGCAGACCAAGCCCCCATGATCTGTTGACGAAGTTAACCGCAGAGGACGATGTTGACGCCTTTCTCGAGGTATTTGAACGAACCGCCCAGCGGCAACGATGGCCACGGGAGGATTGGGGGGACATCCTGGCACCGTTCTTAACCGGCGAGGCTCAGAGGGCCTGCCGGGACCTGACGGCAGGAGAGGCCAGCGACTACCAGAGGCTCAAAGCCGCCATCCAAGCCCAGTACGGGTTCACTCTCCCAACCAGGGCCCAGCGGTTTCACCAGTGGACCTACAACACCGCGCTACCAGTCCGGGCCCAGGTGAGCGCCCTGAGCCGGCTGTCTTACGGCTGGCTGATGGATGGCGCCGGACCCTCGCCAGCGGACCGGTTGACGATGGACCGGTGTATCCGGACCCTACCCCAGGATGCTAAAAAGTATGTGGCGCAACAGGGACCCCAGGACGTGGAGACGTTGATCGGACTGCTGGAGAACTACCGATGCACCCAGGAGATGTTGCGGCACTCGCGGACCGAGGCTCCGGAAACCGGCTCGCGCCCTAAACCCGGCCAGGAGGTCCCTCAAAGGTGGCGGAGACCCTCCCCACCCGACCGCGCAGACCACCGACCCAAGGCCGACCCAGAGCGTCTTCCAGCAAACCGTGAGTTCCGCCGGTGTTTCGTCTGTGGGAGAGAGGGACACCTTGCTCGCGACTGTCCCGACCGAGACGCGTCGATGGCAACGGCCGGGACTACGGACCGGACCTGCCACCTCGCCACCTGCTGGGGAAGCGTGGGAGCGCGGCCCCCAAAATTCCCGGTAAAGGTGGGGGGCCAGGACACTGAAGCACTGTTGGACTCTGGCAGCATGGTGACGCTGATCCGGCCAGAGTTTGCAGGGACCAGACGGGGGGAGCCCATAGCAGTGACCTGCATCCACGGGGACGTCAAGCACTACCCCACGGCAGAGGTGACTTTGAGCACGCCCCGAGGCCGCTACCGCCTAAGAGTTGGCGTGGTCGACAACTTGCCGGTCCCAGTGCTAATGGGGAGGGACAACCCGTTGTTTGGTCGGTACTGGGCCGAGGGACCCGGAGGGGGCCGCTCGGGGGGCGAGCGGAAACCCCGGAGAAGGAAGAAAGACCAGGTCGTACACCAGGTGTGCGCGGCGCTGTCTGAGGACGACGATTCCCCGCCAGCCGATTCCTCCTCAGAGGGAGAGGGAGAGCAGCATACCGGTGAGGACGCCGCGACCGCACCACCGGACCCGGAGGGCTTGAGAGAGTCCGAGGGGGTGTTTTCCCGCTTCCCCCAGACGGGCCCCACCCCGGCGGAGAACGAGGGCCAATTCGGAACAGCCCAGCTACAGGACCCTACCCTTGCCCAGGCGTGGCGGAACGTCCAGAGGGTCGACGGGAAGCTACAGGAGGGCGTGAGTAATGTGACTTTTCCAAATTTTGTGGTAAATAATGGGTTATTGTACAGGGTGACAAAACTGAACGATGATGCCTGCGAACAGTTGCTAGTACCCAGAGAGTACCGGTCCAAGGTGATGTTCCTGGCACACTCACACCTCCTGGGAGCCCACCTGGGGGTCGAGAAGACATATGACAGAGTCCTGACCCGATTCTACTGGCCGGGGGTAAAACGAGATGTGGAGAACTACTGTCGGCACTGCGGGGAGTGCCAGTTACACAGCCCGAAGGTAACCTACCGAAACCCCTTAATCCCCCTCCCCCTCATAGACATCCCCTTCAGCCGCATCGGCATGGACATTGTGGGGCCCTTGCCGAAATCCAGCCGGGGGCACCGCTACATCTTGGTCATCATGGACTATGCGACCCGGTACCCCGAAGCCATACCCCTGCGGGCGGCCACGGGCAAGGCGGTTGCCCGGGAGGTATTCCAGCTCTTTAGCCGGGTGGGGATAGCTAAGGAAATACTAACGGACCAGGGTTCCTGCTTTATGTCCGTAGTAATGAAGGCGATGTGCAAGATGTTGAAGGTTCAACAGATTAAGACGTCTGTGTACCACCCCCAGACCGACGGGCTGGTGGAGAGGTTCAACCAAACACTAAAGCAGATGCTACGCAAGATGATCGTGGCGGATGGTAAGGATTGGGATCAGCTCCTACCCCACTTGCTGTTCTCCATCAGGGAGGTACCCCAGAGCTCCACTGGTTTTTCCCCTTTTGAGCTTCTGTACGGACGGAGACCCCGGGGGCTGCTCGACCTGGCCAAGGAGGCCTGGGAGCAGCAGCCATCACGCCACCGGACCGTGGTGGAACACGTGGAACAGATGCAGGACCGGATGGCCCGCATATGGCCCATGGTGAGGGAACACATGCAGCAAGCCCAACAGGCCCAAGCCCGCGTCTACAACCGAGGGGCCCAAATCCGGGAGCTTCAACCTGGGGACAAGGTAATGGTGCTGATCCCCACTCATGAGTGTAAATTCTTGGCCAAGTGGCATGGCCCTTATGAGGTGGTAGAGCGGATGGGTCCCGTGAACTACAAAGTTAGCCAACCAGGCCGGCGCAAGGCCACCCAGGTGTACCATATTAACCTCCTAAAGCGGTGGCATGAGCCAGAGCCACCCCCGGTGCATGCATTGGCGGCCTGTTCCCCCAGGCCGACTACCCCGGAGGTCCAGATGGGAGAACAACTGTCCCCCCGGCAAGTCCAGGACATGAGGGAGCTACTGGAGCAAAACCGGGACGTCTTCTCCGACCTTCCGGGGCATACTACCGTCACCATGCATGACATCATCACTGAACCAGGGAAGAAAGTGCGACTACGACCCTATCGGATACCGGAGGCCCGGAGGAAGGCCATCCACGAGGAGGTGGTCCGAATGCTGGAGATGGGGGTCATCGAGGAGTCGCACAGTGCGTGGTCCAGCCCCATTGTCCTCGTTCCCAAACCTGACGGTAGTATAAGGTTTTGCAATGATTTCCGCAAACTAAATGACATTTCTCGGTTTGACGCGTACCCCATGCCCAGGGTGGATGAGCTCATCGAACGCCTGGGACCAGCGCGGTTCATGAGCACCCTGGACCTCACTCGGGGGTACTGGCAAGTTCCCCTCACCCCCCAAGCCCGGGAGAAAACCGCCTTCGCAACCCCAGAGGGCCTGTTCCAATACCGGGTCCTGCCCTTTGGGATCCACGGAGCGCCAGCCACCTTCCAGCGACTCATGGACCAGGTCCTGCGGCCCCACCGTGCGTATGCGGCCGCCTACCTGGACGACATCGTGGTCCACAGCGCTGACTGGAGGACCCATCTGGTCCGGTTGGAGGCGGTGCTGCAAGCCCTCCGAGAGGCGGGGCTGACGGCCAACCCGAAGAAATGCTACCTGGGCCTGGACGAAGCCAACTACCTGGGGTACACCGTAGGACGAGGGAACGTCAAGCCGCAGACCAACAAAGTGGAAGCCATCACTACCTGGCCCCGGCCCCTCACGAAGAAGCAGGTGAGGACGTTTCTGGGGTTGGTAGGGTATTACAGACAGTTCGTGCCTCACTTTGCCTCGATAGCCGCGCCGCTACATGGCCTGACAGCGAAGGATCGGCCCAACCGGATCCATTGGACGGAGGAAGCGGAGGGGGCGTTTGCGATGCTGCAACAGGCCCTCTGCAGCGAGCCGGTTCTGATGACCCCCACATTCGACCTGCCCTTCACCCTGCAGACTGATGCTTCCGAGGCAGGACTCGGAGCCGTCCTGTCCCAGGTATGTGATGGGGTGGAGCACCCGGTAACCTTCATCAGCAGGAAGCTGCTCAAACATGAGAGGAACTATGCCACCGTAGAGAAGGAATGTTTGGCGGTCCGGTGGGCCATGGAGAAGCTCAGGTACTATCTCCTGGGTAGAGAGTTTGTCCTGGTCACCGACCATGCCCCGTTAAAATGGATGTGCCTTAACAAGGACAAGAATGCCCGTGTCACCCGGTGGTTCCTGAATCTGCAGGATTTCCGCTTTCGGGTGGAGCACCGACCGGGGCGGCTCCATGGCAACGCGGACGCTCTGTCGAGAAGGGACGAATGCCTCTGGGTGGGCGCTCCCCGCCCTGGCTTGAAGCTGAGGAAGGGGGTATGTGGCGCCCCGGGCTCCACTGGGAAGCATTCTGGGCAACCCTTGGGGCAGGTGGTGGAACAGCGGTACTACACCGCTGAGCTCCTAGCAGGATTGGCACCACGGAGAGCTCAGACGGTAACCGCCCACTCGTCAGGCCGAATGGGAAACACCTGGAGCGGCTCATCAGGCCTGACGCCGTGCACCTGGAGGGGGCCACTCAAGAAGCGGGAGACAGGATAAAAGGGAGAGCCTGAAACGAAGAGAGGGCGAACAGTATGTGCCTTAACCCCTGGCGGCGGTGTTGCTGCCTAACGGGGGCACCAGGAGGCGGACCAACACCCCACGAGCCGGCCCGGACAGCTACCCCGGAACGACCGAGAGAGGGGGAGATTGGACCCCAGCCGGGAGGACCGTTTTGATTTGCCGTTATTCCCTTTTCCCCTTACCCCCACCTGTTTTAACAAATAAATCATTTGTTGTACCACCGCAACCGCTGTTGTCCTCCCTCCGCCAACGGGTGCACGCCACAGTACGTGCAGGGTAATCTACCACCAGCCCAATCTCCTCCTCCCTGGTTCTCGTACGGGCAGGGTCATCTACCACCAGCCCAATCTCCTCCTCCCTGGTTCTCGTACGGGCAGGGTCATCTACCACCAGCCCCATCTCCCCATCTAATAAAATATACATTGTTATATGCTATACACCCTTGTTCAGCAGCCTAGTGGCCTGACTGTGGAAACTGTCTCTGAGTCTATTTCTACAGCACTTGATACTGCGGTATGGCCTGCCTGACGGTAACAGTGAGTACAGTTGGTGGCTGGGTGGTCTTGTCTTTTATGATGCGTTTGGCCTTGGCCACGCACCACTTGTGGTATATATCCAGGAGGGAGGGAAGCTCGGAGCCACGGAGGTCACGACTGCAGAGTCACTCCCCATCTTCCGCCGCAGGCTGAAAACCCATCTCTTCAGGACACACTTCCCGGATCCTTCCTCGTAGCGTCAATTCAGTCAGTCAATTTACACTTTTGCCTGAATTATTGTACTTCTACCTGACCACTGGTTCAGTTATTGGAGACTTAGAAAATGAAATGAAATGCACTTTTGACTTCTGGTGATGAGTTGTTCTCTTACCTTCCTTTGTTGAAACACACTATTGTAAGTGGCTTTGGATACAAGCTAAATGACTGTAATGTAATGTAATGTACTGTGTGTTGTGAGTTGTGTTAGTTCTCTGTGTTGTCTCTCCCTTCTCCCTTTCCCCTGTGTCTAAATAGCCCCCATGGACGTGCGTGAGAGAGGGGGCTGGGGGGTTGTTGTGGGTTAAGTGTTGCTGTTGTAAATATATATGGGACATTATTTTTGATAATAAAATATTTAAAAAAAAAGATGGACTAGAAATCCATTGGGGTCTCCCCGCACACGTGAGAAACCTGCCGACAACGATTGGTTAGACTACAGCCTGTCCTTTGAACCTAAGATGTTTGACTTATGCTCATCTCCAAGATGTGATCGGTTCACTAGATTCATATCCAAAGACAATCACAAAATGCAACAATATCTCCAATTTGATACTGTTTAATAAGTTGTGCTTATAGAGATAAGAAGCCTGCTACGGTGAAAGGGGATGTAGCTGAGTGGTAGAGCGCATGCTTCTCATGTATGAGGCCGCGGGTTCAATCCCCGGCATCTCCAACATGTAGGCAGGTTCATACAGTGGTGTGGAGGCTTGGGTTTTACTCCAAATAAATCATGCCAAGATTTGGGCATATTGAGACTGTTGATGGGTATGCACTGATTTTACTCTAGAATGATCACACCGTGTGTGTGTGTGTGTGTGTGTGTGTGTGTGTGTGTGCCTGCCTGTAAATGGTGTAACCCGAAAAACGAACCAGGAAACAACACAAGAATTATCCAACCCAACAAGACTATGAACCATTTCAGAGAAGTAATCAGTAATCAATCAAAGTGTTTGCTTCTGAATAATGAATGACATCATGTTACAATGTCCGTACACTTCTGATTTTATTCTAAATGAATCAAAGTATCGTCAGAGACTGTGTGTCTGAGCTTCTAGTCATCAGAGCTCTCTGTCTATGGTTCATATTTTAATAAGGTTATTATAGTTCATGACTGAGTGAAGTCATGGAACAACAGCCTAGAAGAGGTTAGTCTGAAAGGAACTGAACTGGGAGGGGAACTGGACCAACTGGTTCATCATGCTTTGATACCGAGTCAGAGATACTGTAGTCAACTCTGATCTGTGATGTATCATCAATATATATCACTAATATATCATCATATATCACTTTATTACAGCAGGAAGAAGACTAAGATACTGTAGTCAACTCTGATCTGTGATGTATCATCAATATATATCACTAATATATCATCATATATCACTTTATTACAGCAGGAAGAAGACTAAGATACTGTAGTCAACTCTGATCTGTGATGTATCATCAATATATATCACTAATATATCATCATATATCACTTTATTACTGCAGGAAGAAGACTAAGATAATGTAGTCTTTAGTCAGTACAGGAAGTAATCAGTACATGATGTATAATAGGTACATTGTCAGTACCTTTACTCAGTATAATAGGTACATTGTCAGTACCTTTACTCAGTATAATAGGTACATTGTCAGTACCTTTACTCAGTATAATAGGTACATTGTCAGTACATTTACTAAGTATAATAGGTACATTGTCAGTACATGTACTCAGTAGAATAGGTACATTATTGTCACGGTCCAACCCAGCTCTTTCCGCTCCTAGTCCTGGATCTCCGCGGGCTTCCTGGATCCACGATGTCACCGGACTCCGTTCCTAAATGCCACTCCGTGTTTTCCCTGTCAGCCGTTTCACACTGAACTCACCTGTTGTCAATCGCTCCTCATTGACCAAGCTGTATTCAAGCCATGTCTGTTGTGTTACTCAATGCTGGATTATCACCCGGATTTCTCCGAAAGCCTCACGTTTGTATCGAGTTAAGTTCATTGTGTTCTGTCTATTGATCCTCTGTGCTTTGTCACCTGGAGAATAACCTTGTTTTAGCCTGTTTTGTACCTTTTTTGTACGTCTGCCTCAACCCTCGACATCCTGTTGACGACCTCTGCTTGCCTTGACCACCTTTTTGGATTTGCCCTGTCTGTACCTTTTGCCTTTTGCTGGCGTTAATCGGCGTGTGCGCCGATCATTAAACAACTGTTCTACCTGGCTTCTGTCACTCTGCTTTGGGGCCCTGACACATCCTTGGTCGTGTTGGTTTGTTTTAATTTCATTCTGTAGTTGCACACAGGGCATCGCTTTTTCCTCACCAACAATCTCTCCCTCTGGAGCCATCTTATTAGGCATTTACCACCTCTAGCTGTCTTCTTGTCAATATTATATTACTTCTTCTTTCGTGTATCATCATCATATGTCCAGCTCAGTGTCACAAAGCCACGCTCTCGTCTCTGGTCCCACATGGAAGAGGCCAGCCTCTGAAGGAGGTCTGTACAGAGGACAGGTGGTGATTATGTGGTCGGCAGTCTGCTCAGGCTCGCCACACTCACATACTGCGCTGTCTGCCAGGCCCCACTCCTTCATGGACGCTTTGAAGCGACCAACCCCAGTACGGAGGCGGTTCAGCAGGGTCCAATGCCGGCGTGGTAGATGTTCTCCTTCGACTCCATCTCCCGGATCTTGGATGTGATGGTGCAGACGTGTGGGCTCAGCCGACTCCCATTCCTGCTTCCAGGAAGTTGCTAGCCATGCCCTTGTAGACAGGTCCTCAGGGATGGAACCAAGCATCTCTTGTGCTGTCCTGTTGTAGGGGTGACGGGACTTGAGTCTGCTTGGGGGCGCTGCCTTTGTTGTTGTTTCATGCAGGATATGCCAGTCATGTTCTTGGGCTTTCCTTGCAAGTGCGAGGATAGCGGCCTCTCGTCGGAGACCGGCCGGGGCAATTCCCGCTAGGACTGGCAGGTAGGACACGGGGGTGGGCTTTAGGCAACCGGTTATGATCCGAAGGGCATTGTTGATGATAGGATCAACCTTCTTCACATGTGGGCTTCTACTCCAGACTGGGGCGCAGTATTCGGCAGCAGAGAACACCAGGGCTTGTGTGGAGATTCGTAGTGTCCTGGCGGAGGCACCCCAGGTTGTGCCAGCAAGGCGGCGGATAAGCGAGACCCTTGCTGTCACTTTGGCTCTCACTTCCTCAAGGTGCCGTTTGTAGGACAGTGTCCTGTCCAGCCGAACACCGAGGTACTTGGGGGCTAGTTGGTGCTCCAGACGCTTGTTGTCGACGGACACCGACAGTTCCCTTTTGGCCTCTCCGTTGCACAGGTGGTATGCGGCCGACACAGTCTTCCCAGTACTGAGCTGCAGACGCCACTTGCGCAGGTAGGCAGCCAAGATGCTCATGTCCTGGTTGAGACCCTGTTCCACCGCTGACCATGTTGTTCGACGCAACATGATGGCCAGATCATCCGCGTAACCATATTGTCTGGATGTTGTCTCCGGGAGGTCGTGGATGTAAATATTGAACAGCAGTGGTGAGAGGACAGACCCCTGTGGCACCCCGTTTCTCAATCTCCTCAGTCTGCTTCGCTGGCCATCGCTGGTTCGGAGGATGAAGCTGCGGTTGGACAGCATCTCCATTATGAACTTCACCATATGCCGGTCTGGGATAGTCCTCAGCAGCTTCAGGTGAAGTCCACGGTGCCAGACGGTGTCATATGCGGCTGTTAGGTCAAGCAACACAACCCCAACTTTCTCTTTGGCCTGAAAGCTGTCCTCGATGTCCTGGGTGAGCAGGGTTACCTGATCTACTGTTGACCTGCCCCGCCGGAAACCAGCCTGTTCCCTTGGAAGCTGTGGGTCCACTACTGGCTCTATGCGGCTGAGGATCATCCTCTCCAGTATCTTGAATGGGACGCAGAGCAGCGAGATGGGTCTGTAGGCCTTAGGGTCTTCCGCAGTTTTGCCTGGTTTCAGCAGGGCAATAACAGCAGCACGGCGCCAGGTCTTCGGCAGTTTGGACCTCTGGAAGCAGGATGAGAAAAAAGAGCACAGCCAGGCAGATGTTGTCTCACTCTGGTGGGTCACGAACTCTGGGTGGATGTTGTCATGCCCCGGGGACTTGCCTTGCCTAAGGTTGCCGATGGCCGCCCTAAGTTCAGCTGTTGAAAACTGTCCGGACATGTCAACATCGACACTGGATGCCCTAGAGAGGGAAGATATCTCGCACAGTGTAGAGCGGGCGAAGTTCTTATCTGAACCTTGGAATTGGCTGTTCTTCAGGAGCTGGGCTGCAATGGCATCTGCTGTCACAGGGCACTTGGGGGGTGTTGTTTTCCTGCCAGTGAGCTGGTTGATGGTCTGCCACGCCTTACGGCTGGAATGGGTGAAATCGATTGACTCAACGGTTTCAGTCCATCTGGCCCTTCGGGTGGCGTCCAGCTTGTGGAGTAGTGCCGTTGCAGTCGCTTCCACATCCTCCCTTGAGCCAGCCTGCTGATGTTCACGCAGTAGGTGGTTGCACTCTTCGTCCCAGCCCGGGATGTAGCTCGCATTGTAGCCGCGAGGGATCGTCTTCTTTGCTGCACTTAGGAGAACTTCGCAGTAGTATATTACATTACAATTACACAATTATATTACTGAAAAATACAAACAATTTAAAATGTAACAGACGTACGATCAGATGCAGTTGTACCGTTATTTAGTTTAGACTTTTCTAACAATAAGTCGTTCTAATCATTGACTTTAGATTAGTCTTCACCAGAGTCAGGATAAAGGACACTACTGCTGGTCAGTACGCTGTTGAGTTGGACACTACTAACGTTAAGCGTTTACAGGAGTCACAGCTTTTCCCACTTCTCTCATCCATAACCAAATGTAACGTTAACTTAACCCCACAGAGCATATTCAGTTTGTCACTGCATTCATCTTAAAGAGGGCGGTAGAATGTGTTTACAGTTGCCTGTTATACCTGTTATGCCTGCGAGGTTCCCAACCACCCTGGGCTCCATCTCTTCTCCCCCTACCGTCCGGTCATCGGTTCTGCAGCATCCGTACAACGACTACCAGGTTCAAGGATAGTTTGATCCACAGGCAGTGACCTACTGAACTGCTAGGAGTGCTGCCACTATCATAACATATAGTCATTAACATTACACTGTCATA
>JANIIK010002489.1:0-17500 GCA_027704905.1 Muraenolepis orangiensis | reverse complement strand
ACATTGATATTATACATTCATATTATAGATATTAACATCATACACTGTCACAAGTGGGATAGGTCGGTGGGACCCAGAACGCAGACCAAGACAGTGGCGCTGTAACATAAAGCTTTATTTAAAACACAACACAACTCAAACACAACAACAGAGAGTGATCAGGGACAGTCCAGGGGTCTGGGTACCGGGAGGTCGATCCGCGGAGTACCGGCAGGTAGTAGACCGGCGAGTAGTCCGGGACGGGGAGGAGTCTGGGTACCGGGAGGTCGAGTAGCGACAGGTACCAGACAGGCGGATGATCATGGACGAGCGAGAAGTCTAGATACCGGGAGGTCGGAATAGCGACAGGTATCAGACAAGTAATCAGAATTACCGGGGAGCTCGTATAGAGAGTAACGCGAGACAGGCGGGTGACGCGGGACAGGCAAGGGATCAGGATCTGGATCTCCGGGACATCAGCGATGCGATTCCGTCCAGAATGTACGACGTGTAGTTCGACGTACGACCTAATACTGGGGTAACGGATAGCCAGAGTATATATACCCCAGGTGAGTTCATTAACCATTAGATGCGGCAATAGCTGACAGGTGTGTGTGCGCCGCCAGCGCACGTGGCTTGGCCACGCCCCCTGCCAACCACCGTAACCGTGACAATACACATTGATATTAAAATGAATATTATATATATTAACATGATACACATTGATATTATACATATGATAATTATAGATATTAACATCATACACATTGATATTAATATGAATATTACAGATATTAACTTTATACACATTGATATTAATATGAATATTATATATATTAACATCATACACATTTATATGATATATATATATATATAGGAATAGGAATATTATAGATATTAACATCATACACATTGATATTATTATGAATATTATAGATATTAACATCATACACATTGACATTATTATGAATATTATAGATATTAACATTAAACACATTGATATTATATATGAATATATTATCAATATTAGGTTAATATCTATAATATTCATATATAATATCAATGTTTATAATGTTAATATTATTAATATTATATTAACATAACATTGATATTATATATTTATATATATAATTATGAAAATCATTTATATGAATCGAATATATATATACCTTATTATTAATATGAATATAATATATAAACATTTTACACATTGATATTATATATATATATATATATATATATATATATAGGAATATGAATATTATTAATATGAATATTATATATATTAACATTATACACATTAATATTATATATAGACATAGGAATATTATGTATATTAACATTATATATATTCATATTAATATGAATAGTATAGATATTAACAGTATAGACAAGAATATGACTTTTATAAATATGAATTTTATAGAAATTAATATAATAGATACTATAACGTATAATATTACAATTAATATAATTCACATGTAGAGATATACATATAGATAAACAGAGATAAACACACACACACACACACACACACACACAGTATCACAGTAGATACTGTGTGAGAATAGATAGATCGATAGATTGATAGAGAGAGAGAGAGAGAGAGAGAGAGAGAGAGAGAGAGAGAGAGAGAGAGAGAGAGAGAGAGAGAGATAGATATATAGACAGATAGATATACAAACAACTAATATATAAATAAACAAACAACTAATATATCAATAGTAAATACACAAAGGACTAGTATATGAATAGACGTGACTGTCCTCCACCTCTCAGACCGACCAGCAGAGGGCGCCAGAGGACAACAACACAATGACAAACAAACGTATCAGAACGGTACATTCAAATCTCCCTCTCTAAACATTACCCAGAATGCACCTGGGTTGAGCTGTCCTAAAGGAGCCCTAACTCCATCTCACAGAGTCCAGTGAATGTCTCTGTGTCCCAAGTGGGTCACCACAGTTGTGTTCCCACCCTGTGGCGGGCGGCTGGAGACTCAGCTCTGTCCCATCCCATGTGTCTGAGGGATAAAGGCCTTCATTCATTCCTTTTCAACATGGTTAAGGATGTGAACCCTCTAGGGACCACCATTGGCCCAATGACCTGTTGCTCTTTGGGTCAAAGGATCCCATCAAGCGTTCACCATTGATATTTATTCTGCACATACCTGTAGGATTGATAGCCATGTACATTTTTATATTTTTACTGTACTTACTGTATATATATATATATATATATCAATCTTCAACTGAACACATCTGCATATCCCTGCTCACTACCTGCTTTATATACATTTATATATATTTTCTGTACATTCTGTACATTTCTCATACATACTCTAGAAGATATAGTATGTTTTTATACCTAGTAGATGTTTTTCCATCTTATTTAACCACTGTGCATTATATATCACCTGCACTTTACTGAACATTTGCACTCTGTGAAGATGCCAAATTATTATCACTGTACTGTACTTGTGCTGTGCAAAGACAATGCATTAGAATCTAATCTAATCTATGACCATGCCATCATACCGCAGACCAAGCATTATGGAATATAATGTCCGATTATCACGCCTTTATCAAGCTTGGCGTGATAATCGGACATTATACCGTATTGACCCGAATATAATTTTTTCCTAGAAAAAAATCAAAAAAAGAGGGGTCGTCTTATAATCGGGGTTTAGACTTTTCGATGTACCGTAATTGCACATGTAATTGCGCAACAACAGATCGCGCCAAACGAGTGTTCCGAGACACCGCGCGACACTTAAAGTAACTCAAAGTCTTAAAGTAACAGTACATAAAAATAGTTACCTGGAGAGTTAGAAATGGAGAGACAGCGACCAACTTGAAAAAAGTGGCTCAAAAGTAGGGCAAGTTAATAAACAGAAGAGACGAAGTTACGATGCCAATTTTAAGATAATGGTGATAAACGAAGCAGAGACATCAAACACCTGTCATTGCGACGCAGGACAAGCCCAGCGCCTGCCCTCAGACTTCAGAGAGAAGCAACTGTCTTATCAGCGATATGTGATCAAGTTAAGGAAGAAGCACTCATACCCCCTTGATCAGATGGGAAATGTGGATCAAACGCCTGTGTATTTTGACATGCCAACTGTCACTGTGCATAAGAAAGGCGACAAATCAGTGATCTACTGATCTACTGGAAACGAGAAGAGCCGAGTAACGGTCATGTTAACGCGCCTCGCAGATGGGACACAACTTCCCCCGTACGTGGGGGATTATGGTAGTGCCCAGGCAAAGGGCTGGATGGAGACGGAGCTTGTGGTGGACTGGCTCAAGGTGGTGTGGGGCAGACGGTGTGGGGGACTCAGAAAGCAGAGGAACATGTTGATTCTGGATGCTTTCCGTGGACACTTGACTGAGCCAGTCAAAACCTAGTCACCTAGTGATCATACCGGGCGGAATGACAAGCCAGCTGCAGGTGTTGGATGTGGTCGTTAACAAACCATTCAAGGTTAATCTGCGCAAGAGATCCACAGAGTGGCTCCTGGCTGCTAATCACGCACTGACACCGTCTGGAAAAATCCAAAAGCCTGCAGTACGTTTGCTCTGTGAATGGATCTTGCAAGCATGGGCTGACGTTTCCCCAGAAAGCATTAATGGGTTTAAGAAATGCTGCGTATGCCATGGATGGCAGCGAGGATGACGTGATGTGGGAGGAGACGGGGAGCAGACACCGTGAGTGACGATAGCGGGAGTGAGAGGAACAACCAGCGACGTAGAAGACGAGCTGAATGAGAAGACTTGATGTGACCAATAGACTGATGTTCTGTTTCATTGCTCTACCGTTTTATTGCACTACTGTTTCATTGCAATCTATCTAGCCTGTTATGTTTTTGTTTGTCATGTTAGGCAAATTTTAACACAATGTGTGATGTGTGTTATCATTATTTTCCAAAAAAAAGATTTTCTTTATAAAAAAAAGATTTGGTCTTCAAAAAAATAAAACAAAATTTTCTCCAAAAATGAGTCTTGAAAAAGAGGGGTCGTCTTATAATCGGGGTCGTCTTATATTCGGGTCAATACGGTATTTCATAATGAAATATAACACCATGACATTTTATTACACAACGCTCCCTCACAGACGGTCCCTTACAGACTGTCCTTATAGACGCTCCCTTACAGACGGTCCTTATAGACGCTCCCTTACAAACGGTCCTGATAGACGTTCCCTTACAGACGGTCCTTATAGACGCTCCCTTACAGACGGTCCTTATAGACGCTCCCTTACAGACGGTCCTTATAGACGCTCCCTTACAGACGGTCCTTATAGACGCTCCCTTACAGACGGTCCTTATAGACGCTCCCTTACAGACGGTCCTTATAGACGCTCCTTACAGACGGTCCTTATAGACGCTCCCTTACAGACGGTCCTTATAGACGCTCCCTTACAGACGGTCCTTATAGACGGTCCCTTACAGACGGTCCTTATAGACGGCCCCTTACAGACGGTCCTTATAGACGCTCCCTTACAGACGGTCCTTGTAGACGGTCCTTGTAGACGGTCCCTTACAGACAGTCCTTGTAGACGGTCCCTTACAGACGGTCCTTGTAGACGGTCCCTTACAGACGGTCCTTGTAGACGGTCCCTTACAGACGGTCCTTGTAGACGGTCCCTTACAGACGGTCCCTTACAGACGGTCCTTATAGACGCTCCCTTACAGACGCTCCTTACAGACGGTCCATATAGACGCTCCCTTACAGACGATCCTTATAGACGCTCCCTTACAGACGGTCCTTATAGACGCTCCCTTACAGACGGTCCTTATAGACGCTCCGTTACAGACGGTTCTTATAGACGCTCCCTTACAGACGGTCCTTATAGACGCTCCCTTACAGACGGTCCTTATAGACGCTCCCTTACAGACGGTCCTTATAGACGCTCCCTTACAGACGGTCCTTATAGACGCTCCTTACAGACGGTCCTTATAGACGCTCCCTTACAGACGGTCCTTATAGACGCTCCCTTACAGACGGTCCTTATAGACGCTCCCTTACAGACGGTCCTTATAGACGCTCCCTTGCAGACGGTCCTTATAGACGCTCCCTTACAGACGGTCCTTATAGACGCTCCCTTACAGACGGTCCTTATAGACGCTCCCTTACAGACGGTCCTTATAGACGCTCCCTTACAGACGGTCCTTATAGACGCTCCCTTACAGACGGTCCTTATAGACGCTCCCTTGTTCCAGTGCGCATGTGCGACCAGAACGGAACCAGATCTGATTGTAAACCCGTTTCAACCTGCTCAATACTAGTTTAGTTCTTGTCATGTCACGCTGTTTCTCTCTAGTAAAGTGATGGAACAAATGTAACTCTGTTGTTATTTAGGATGCAATATGTCAGACTTAACACGCAGAGCTGTGTTAGTCAGAGCTTGGTGTTCAGTTCTTCTCCTCCATGAGGAGGACTTACTTCCCTTCTCCCCTTGATAAAGAACCACCAGGAGACCACGGGATGACTCAGCATTTATTTAGTCTAGTTGTTATTGTAGGCCTACAAGCTAAATACATAGTGATGCTAATCATTGGAGAGGAAGATACATCTATTCGGTGGATGATACTGACATAATAACTCATACACAAACAGTTTTGCATGTATTTAAAACAACTAAAAGTATTGTATTCACACCCTTAATATATACAGTATAACTATTTGAAGTATTCAGACCTTAGATATTGATGAAGATAATGTTATGATCTATTTAAACCAAAGGCATGGTAATAAGCTTCATATAAACACAATCCTTATTTAGCCTAATTTGTTTTATATATGCATATAGTCAGTGAGGAGCAGGAAGGGGTCAGGGGTCATTAAGGAGCAGGTAGGGGTCAGGGGTTATTAAGGAGCAGGTAGGGGTCAGAGGTCATTAGGAGTAGGTAGGGCTCAGAGGTCATTAAGGAGCAGGTAGGGGTCAGAGGTCATTAAGGAGCAGGTAGGGGTCAGAGGTCATTAAGGAGCAGGTAGGGGTCAGAGGTCATTAAGGAGCAGGTAGGGGTCAGAGGTCATTAAGGAGCAGGTAGAGGTCAGAGGTCATTAAGGAGCAGGTAGGGGTCAGAGGTCATAGGAGAAACATCTGGTACTCTTGGAGGATTTCAAGTGAAGAAAGGGGAACAATGGTGGTCCCAAAGCAGCACAACATCCAGTGTGATCTAGTGACTGTTCCTCCCCTTGAGGCTTTATGAACAAACAACAGAATCAATGGTCCCTCCCATGTCCTCAATAAACAGAAGGACTCCAATAAGAGAATAGCAGACGTTCTAAATCCTCAACAGGTGAGGACATGTCTTTAATACGTGTTCCCAACACAAGGAATCAATATTCACTTTAAAGTCCCAACAGGACCATCAGTATCTGTTCCCATGGACCACTTGTATTGATGACCAGAACATCAACCAGGATCCGTGCTACTAACTCATGTGTGTGTGTGTGTGTGTATTTTAAGATGTGTGTATATGTGTGTGTATTTTTATGTCTGTGTGTGTATTTCTATATATATATATATATATATTTTTTTTTTAATATTTTTTTTTAACTACTTATTTTATCCCGAGGGAAATTACTTCTCTGCATCTTGACCCATCCTAGTGTTAGGAGCAGTGGGCAGCCATTAGTACAGTGCCTGGGGAGCAGCGTAGGGGGTGCCTTGCTCAAGGGCACTTAGGCAGTAACCTGGTGTTTCTGGGTCTTGAACCGGTGACCTTGCGGCTCCCAAGCCAAGTCCTTATCCACTGAGCTACTGCCCCCCCCAAAATATGTTTGAGTATGTCTGTGTGTGTGTGTGTTTATACATATGTGTGTTTGTGTGAATCTGTATGTGTGTGTGTGTGTGTGTGTGTGTGTGTGTGTGTGTGTGTGTGTGTGTGTGTGTGTGTGTATGTGTGTGTGTGTGTGTGTATGTGTGTGCGTATATGTGTGTGTATTTTTATGTCTGTTTGTGTATTTCTATATGTTTGAGTATGTCTGTGTGTGTGTGTCTGTGTGTGTGTATGTTTATAAATATGTGTGTGTGTTTGTGTGTGTCTGTATGTATGTGTATTACAATATGTGTGTGTGAGGTGAGGTGAGGAGGTGGGAGAGGTAAGGAGGTGAGGTGGGGGAGGTAAGGAGGTGACAGACGTTGGGAGGTGAGGAGGTGAGGGAGGTGAGGAGGTGAGAAGGTGGGGGAGGAGAGGAGGTGGGGGAGGTGAGGAGGTGAGGAGGTGAGGAGGTGGGGGAGGTGAGGAGGTGGGGGAGGTGAGGAGGTGGGGGAGGTGAGGAGGTGAAGAGGTGGGGGAGGTGGGGGAGGTTAGGGAGGTGAGGAGATGAGGAGGTAGGGGAGGTTAGGGAGGTGAGGAGGTGGGGGAGGTTAGGGAGGTGGGGGAGGTTAGGGAGGTTAGGGAGGTGAGGAGATGAGGAGGTAGGGGAGGTTAGGGAGATGAGGAGGTAGGGGAGGTTAGGGAGGTGAGGAGATGAGGAGGTAGGGGAGGTGGGGGAGGTGAGAAGGTGAGGGAGGTGAGGAGGTGGGGGAGTTGGGGGAGGAAAGGAGGTGAGGAGGTGGGGAAGTGAGGAGGTGAGAAGGTGGGGGAGGAGCGGAGGTGGGGAGGTTGTGGAGGTGGGAAAGGTGAGGAGGTGGGGGAGGTGAGGAGGTGAGGAGGTGGGGGAGGTTAGGGAGGTGAGGAGGTGGGGGAGGTTAGGGAGGTTAGGGAGGTGAGGAGGAGAGTAGGTGAGGAGATGAGGAGATGAGGAGGTGGGGGAGGTGAGGAGGTGAAGAGGTGGGGGAGGTGGGGAGGAGGGGGAGGTGGGGAGGAGGGGGAGGTGGGGGAGGTTAGGGAGGTGAGGAGATGAGGAGGTAGGGGAGGTTAGGGAGGTGGGGTGGTGGGGGAGGTGAGGAGGTGGGGGAGGTGAAGAGGAGGTAAAGGAGGTGAGGGAGGTGAGGAGGTGGGGGAGGTTAGGGAGGTGAGGAGATGAGGAGGTAGGGGAGGTTAGGGAGGTGAGGAGGTGGGGGAGGTTAGGGAGGTGAGGAGGTGGGGGAGGTGAAGAGGAGGTAAAGGAGGTGAGGGAGGTGAGGAGGTGGGGGAGGTGAGGAGGTTGGGGAGGAGAGGAGGTAGAGGAGGTGAGGGAGGTGAGGAGTTAGGGGAGGTGAGGGTGGTGGGGGAGGTGAGGAGGTGAGGGAGGTGAGGAGGTGATGGAGGTGAGGAGGTGAGGGAGAAGAGGTGGGGGAGGTGGGGGAGGTGAGGGTGGTGGGGGAGGTGAGGAGGTGAGGGAGGTGAGGAGGTGATGGAGGTGAGGAGGTGAGGGAGAAGAGGTGGGGGAGGTGGGGGAGGTGAGGGAGGTGGGGGAGGTGAGGAAGAGAGGGAGGTTGGCCGCTCCCTCTTCCTCATGACCAGCGCACCGCTTAGCCACGCCCCTTTCCACAACAGTGTGTGTGTGTGTCCATATAAATATGTGTGTGTTTGTATGTGTGTTTGTGTATGTGTTTATATAAATGTGTGTGTGTTTGTATGTATGTGTGTTTCCATGTGTGTGTGTGTGTGTGTTGCTACAACGGACACAGAGACAATGAGGAACCATAACCCGCTAACCCAAACCCAGGGAGGAGGTCCTCCTGGGTGAATGTGGACTGGAAGGTGTGGATGAGTGTCAGTGTGTCTGAGGACCCTCCTCCATCTGGGGACACTCTGTAGAAGGAGAGAGAGCCAGCAGGTCGGTCCACATACACTCCTACTCTGTTAGAGGGGGGGAGACGTAAGACTGTTTCACTACCGTTGTACCGGACAGAGTAACCATCATCAGAACAATAAAGACTCCAGGACTTGTTGTTTTCTACAAGCCTGCTGTCATCACCCCGTCCTCTCCTAGTGATTCCTCTGTATGTCACTCCTATAGCAACACGTCCTTCCCTCTCCACCTCCCAGTAACAGCAGTCAGTCAGACCCTCTCTACACAACACCTGGGGACAGGAGTCAAATCTCTCTTGGTGATCAGGATACTTCTTCTCTCTAACCCTTGTCACCTTCCTGTTGTCCTCAGACAGAGAGAGTCCTCTGTGGGCTGTGTTTGGGTCCAGTGTGAGTTCACACGCATCTGATGGAGAACAAGACATGATTAGTCTGCTGAACTGTTGTTGTTGTTCCTAGAAACTGAGGCCAGACTGTAGTTTGTGTTCTCCTGATGTTCTCAGTCCCTCAGCGTCACCACATGGGCTCTGTGTGTGTCATCAATATATTAGTAGTACCAGGATTATTATGTTCTCACGTCTTACATAACAATCAGAATAATAATAATATTATTAGATATATATAATAATATCTATAATAATAACAACACATAATAATTGTAATAATAATAATAAAGTATAAATAATTAATTAATTCATAATTAATTAATCAATTAAAGTATTAATAATTATATTTGTATTAATAATAATAAATAATAATATTTATAATTATAATACATTATCCATCCATCCATCCATCTTCTCCCGCTTATCCGAAATCGGGTCGCGGAGGTAGCAGCTCCAGCAGGGGACTCCAAACTTCCCTCTCCCTGGCAACATCGACTAGCTCTGACTGGGGGATCCCGAGGCGTTCCCAGGCCAGTGTGGAGATGTAATCACCCCACCTGTACCTCGGTCTGCCCCGTGGTCTCCTCCCAGTTGGATGTGCCTGGAAAACCTCCCTCGGGAGGCGACCAGGAAGCATCCTTACTAGATGCCCGAACCACCTCAACTGGCTCCTTTCTACGCGAAGGAGTAGCGGCTCTACTCCGAGTCTCTCACGAGTGACTGAGCTTCTCACCCTATCCCTCAGGGAGATACCAGCCACCCTCCTGAGGAAACTCATTTCGGCCGCTTGTATTCGCGATCTCGTCCTTTCGGTCATTACCCATTGCTCATGGCCATAGGTGAGGGTAGGAACGAAGACTGATCGGTAGATCGAGAGCTTTGCCTTCTGGCTCAGCTCTCTTTTGGTTACAACGGTGCGCCAAAGTGCACCCAATACCGCTCCTGCTGCACCTATTCTCCTGTCAATCTCACGCTCCATCCTCCCCTCACTCGAGAACAAGACCCCGAGATACTTGAACTCCTTCACTTGGGATAAGGACTCCCTCCCTACTTGGAGTAGACAATCCACCGGTTTCCTGCTAAGAACCATGGCCTCAGATTTGGAGGTGCTGATCCTCATCCCAGCCGCTTCACATTCTGCTGCAAACCGATCCAGTGAGTGCTGAAGGTCACATACTGATGACGCAAACAGGACCACATCATCTGCAAACAGCAGTGATTCAATCCTGAGCCCACCATACTGAAACCCCTCCCCTCCATGACTACGCCTTGAAATCCTGTCCATGAAAATCACAAACAGGATGGGTGACAAAGCGCAGCCCTGGCGGAGGCCAACACCCACTGAGAACAGGCCTGACTTTGTACCGAGAATCCGGACACAGCTCTTGCTTTGGGAGTAGAGAGATTGGATGGCCCTCAACAATGACCCCCGCACCCCATACTCCCGCAGCACCCCCCACAGTATTTCCCGAGGGACCCGATCATATGCCTTCTCCAAATCTACAAAACACATGTAGACCGGATGGGCATACTCCCAAGCCCCCTCCAGGATCCTTGCAAGAGTGAAAAGCTAGTCCGTTGTTCCACGACCAGGGCGGAATCCGCATTGTTCCTCTTCAATCTGAGGTTCGACTATCGGCCGAACCCTCCTTTCCAGCACCTTGGAGTAGACTTTCCCAGGGAGGCTGAGTAATGTGATACCCCTGTAATTGGCACACACCCTCTGGTCACCCTTTTTGAACAGGGGTACCACCACCCCCGTTTGCCACTCCTCAGGCACTGTCCCAGACTTCCACGCAATGTTGAAAAGACGTGTCATCCATGACAGCCCCTCAACACCCAGAGCCTTTAGCATTTCTGGACGGATCTCATCAACCCCTGGGGCTTTGCCACTGCGGAGTTGTTTGACTACCGCAGTGACTTCCTCCAGGGAGATTGATGTTTGCCGTCCTTCATCCTCCAGCTCTGTCTCTACCATTGAGGGTGTAGTTGGGTTAAGAAGTTCCACAAAGTGTTCTTTCCACCGCCCGATCACCTCCTCAGTTGAGGTCAGCAATGTCCCACCCTTACTGTACACAGCTTGGATGGACCCACGCTTCCCCCTCCTGAGGCGCCGGATTGTTTGCCAGAAACGCTTTGGTGCCGACTGAAAGTCCTTCTCCATGGCTTCTCCGAATTCCTCCCACACCCGCTGCTTTGCCTCCGCTACAGCCGAGGCTGCCGTCCTCTTGGCCTGTCGATACCTCGCAACCGAGTCCGGAGTCTCACAGGCTAACATAGCCCGGAAGGCCTCCTTCTTCAGCCGGACGGCTTCCCTGACCACCTGTGTCCACCACGAAGTCCGAGGGTTGCCGCCCCTTGAGGCACCAATGACCTTGAGGCCACAACTCTCAACCGCAGCTTCGGCAATAGAAGCTTTGAACAAAGACCACTCTGGCTCAATGCCCCCAGCCTCCACAGAGATGCCCGAAAAATTCCGCCGGAGGTGTGAGTTGAAGGTCTCCCGGACAGGGGCATCCACCAGACGTTCCCAGTTCACCCGCACTACACGTTTGGGCTTACCAGGTCTGTCCAGAGGCTTCCCCCGCCATCTTACCCAACTCACCACCAGATGGTGATCGGTTGACAGCTCTGCCCCTCTCTTCACCCGAGTGTCCAAAACATGCGGCCTCAGGCCAGATGATACGATAACAAAATCGATCATTGACCTTCGGCCTAAGGTGCTCTGGTACCATGTACACTTATGAGCATCCTTATGTTTGAACATGGTGTTTGTTATGGCCAATCCATGACTAGCACAGAAATCCAATAACAAAACCCCACTCCGGTTCAGATCAGGTAGGCCGTTCATCCCCAACACGCCCCTCCAAGTTTCCCCATCGTTACCCACGTGTGCGTTGAAGTCTCCCAGGAGGACTATAGAGTCCCCTTCAGGAGCCCCATGCAGGACTCCATCCAGGGTGTGCAAGAAGGCGGGATATTCCGAACTGTTGTTTGGTGCATAGGCACAAACAACAGTCAGAGTTTTCCCTCCCATGACCCTAAGGCGTAGGGAGGCGACCCTCTCGTCCACCGGGGTAAACTCCAACAAAGCGACACTCAGCCGGGGACTTGTGAGTATCCCCACACCCGCCCGGCGCCTCACACCCTGAGCAACTCCAGAGAAAGAAAGAGTCCAACCCCTATCCAGGAGTTTAGTTCCAGAGCCAGTGCTGTGCGTAGAGGTAAGCCCCACCAGATCTAATTGGTAGCGCTCCACCTCCCGCACCAGCTCAGGCTCCTTCCCCCCAGAGAAGTGACATTCCACGTCCCCAAAGCCAGTCTCTGTTGGCTGGGTTTGGTCCGTCGATGCCCCCTGCCTTCACTGCCGCCTAACTGGCAGTGCACCCGACCCCAGTGGTTCTTCCCGTAGGTTGTGGGTCCGCGGGAAGATAATACATTATACTAATCTTTATTCAAAACATTATTCACACTAATAAATATGTGTTATTATTCTTCAACGGTCCTTATTTGAACCATAAGGATGATGATAATCCTAAGAATAACAGTAGTTGTTATAATATAATATTAAATACACACACTAATATTAAAGGGAAAGCTGCTCCGTTTAGGTCTCTAAACGTGTTGGTCAGCATTTCTTATGTTTTGGACTGAAATGTAGAAAGTTATCAAACGGGGACATGTTGTCTACTTCCAGATCAACCAGTTTTCACACAGTGGTTTTCTATTGGCTCCGCCCCCTGGCTCCAGTGAGGGGGGGTTGGACAGCGTTTGGCCACGCCCCTTGAACCTGCTCCTTTGGAACCCAAACTGTACATTTTTTATAAAACCTTTACGACTCTTTGGAAACTGGTAGGCAGACCGTCTGCTAAAACGGTTGTTTACTTACCCTTTAATAATGTGAGGATTGTTATGGTCTAATAATAATAACAACACTACTAATAACCAATAATAATTCATTAATAAATAACCATGTATCAGTAATAATACCTTCATAAAAGGAGTATTCATTGTGATGGTTAACAATATTAATGATGAATGAATATTAATGATGTATCTTATCACTATTACTATTATAAAGATACATCATGTATCCAATCAATATTAATATTGATAAGATCTATCATATATATCATATTATCAATATTAATAAGATACATGATGTATCTAATGAATATTAATATTGATAAGATCCATCATGTTCATTCCCAGCAGGACATCACCTCCTGCTGTGTGGATGGACCTTCCATCTAAAGAGTGAGTGTGTGTTGTGATGACTCAAACTAAACAGACACTCACACTTCTTTAGAGCTGGTTGCAGCCTCCATCCTCCACCGTGCTCCACCCTGGGGGGAACAAAGAGAGAGCAGTTGAAACATTCACACTCATGATCTGCTGGATCATCACTTTGTACACAACATGAGTTACAGCTGCCTTGGTAAACCACTTCATCTAGCGGCTGGTTGAATCCTTGTAGGAAGCACGGTCCCTGAGAGGTGAGCTGTCCTCTCCGTACCTGAGAGTGTCCAGTCTCCAGCGTGGATCCTCCAGTCCAGCAGAGAGCAGCGTAACTCCTGAGTCTCCTGGGTGATTGTAGCTCAGGTCCAGCTCTCTCAGACGGGAGGGGTTGGAGCTCAGAGCTGAGGCCAGAGAAGAACAGCCTTCCTGTGTGACCAGACAGCCAGACAACCTGCACACACACACACACACACACACACACACACACACACACACACACACACACACACACACACACACAATACACACACACACACCAGAATGAGTTATTCTTATGAATATTCTCTATTTAGATGTGTGAATTGGTACTTTTATAGCTGTAAACCAGTAGAATGTCTTCTGATATCAAATCCTGTGCTGTAAGTGTTTGCTGATTGAGTCCAACTGACCTGAGAGTCTCCAGTGTACAGTGTGGACTCCCCAGTCCAGCAGAGAGCAGCTTCACTCCTGAATCCTGCAGGTCGTTGGTACTCAGGTCCAGCTCTCTCAGACTGGAGGAGTTGGAGCTGAGAACTGAGGCCAGAGCTTCACAGCATCTCTCTGACAGATGACAGCCATTCAGCCTTCACACAACATCAACAGGAACATGTTAGGAACTGGGTTGAAAGGGCTTATTAGAATTAAAACCACTTAAAACCACCTAAATCCACTTAAAACCACTTAAACCCAACTAACACCACTTAAAACCACTTAAAACCACCAATAAAACACAGTCTTTACTAGCATTATGAATAAGAAATATAAGTTTAACAAATGATAACAGTGCTGTAGGTAAGATTTAACAGCCAATATTGGAGTGGAATTTGTAGCCTGGTCCAGTATTATCCAGTATTCATTCAAATTGAAGAACAAGTTTTCACAAATATGAATAGGCTAGGGTAAAACCCAGTTGTGGTGTTTCCTGGTATAATACCCAGTTGTTACTGGACTTCCTACTGACGTGGTGCTGTTACTAATGGTTCACAATCCAAATGTTGTGTAGTTTAGAAAATAAAATATTATAATAGGCTCCCTCCTATAGCCTGCTCCCAGCTCATATGTTTTGAATATTATATAACTTTAATATTCAACTATATAATGTATATTGTGTTGTAATATATGCTATTATTGAACTAACAGTTATGTTTTGTATATTGTTATGACTTTAATATTCTAGTATAATGTATATTGTATTGTAATACATGTTATTAATGAACCTACAGATATGTTTTGTATAGTATTATAACTTTAATATTCTAGTATTATGTATATTGTGGCTTAAAATTCATGCAATTAGTTAACTTAGAGATGTATTGTATATTAAGAACGTAACATACACCTTATATAATGATGGTAACAACATCTTAAATAAGTTACGTTATTCCTCTGAAAATTTATAATTTAGGGGTATGAAATTGTACTTTTATGGATATAAATCAAGATTCAAGAGATTAATTTGTCATTTGCAACAAGTACAATTTAATGCTTACTCCTCATTCCCTCCTGCAGTATGAATTTAAAAACACAATACAATAAAAATACTATACACAGTAAAAATGACAATAAAAAGAACAATAAAGTGACTAATGGATGATATGTACATGTTTTGAATTGTACATAAAGCATATAAAAGCATTTTAAAGTGCCAGTAGTGCAGCAGCATCATGAATACAGTGCAGTACAGTAACTGTAATGAGTCCAGAAAGTCCAGTAAAGTATGATAGTGTAATGTTAATGACATGTTATGATAGTGTAATGTTAATGACATGTTATGATAGTGTAATGTTAATGACATGTTATGATAGTGTAATGTTAATGACATGTTATGATAGTGTAATGTTAATGACATGTTATGATAGTATAATGTTAATGACATGGTATGACAGTGTAATGTTAATGACAATGTTATGATAGTGTAATGTTAATGACATGTTATGATAGTGTAATGTTAATGACATGGTATGACAGTGTAATGTTAATGACAATGTTATGATAGTGTAATGTTAATGACATGTTATGATAGTGTAATGTTTATGATATGTTATGATAGTGTAATGTTAATGACATGTTATGATAGTGTAATGTTAATGACATGTTATGACAGTGTAATGTTAATGACATGTTATGATAGTGTAATGTTAATGACATGTTATGATAGTGTAATGTTAATGACATATTATGATAGTGTAATGTTAATGACATGTTATGATAGTGTAATATTAATGACATGTTATGATAGTGTAATGTTAATGACATGTTATGATAGTGTAATGTTAATGACATGTTATGACAGTGTAATGTTAATGACATGTTATGATAGTGTAATGTTAATGATACTGTTATGATAGTGTAATTGTAGGAGCCAATTCTTTATATTCTATTTATTTATTTATTTATTGGCCTTACCAGGTGGTGTGTGTCTACTAATGGCTGCAGTGTACTCAACCCCCTGCAGGTCTCTATATAAGGAGAGGTGCGTCACGCTAGGGGGCGTGACAGACTGAGAAGCATACAGTCTTTAGACCTTGCTTGCGTACGGGAGTGTTATTTTGTCTATTTAATTACATTGCAAGTTTTCTGAATCTCTGTAAAGAGGAAAATAAATCATCTTTAATTTCAAACCCAAACAAACCTGGAGTGGACATTATATTCTTCCATCTGCAACAAGCGTCAAGAATGTGGTCACTACAGTAGTCTAAAGACTCGCTTTGGAGAAACACCTTTGGAAGGAATGGATATCAGGAAATAGCCATCTGTTTGGGCGAGGACAGGGTGGCTGAGAACAAAGGAGGACAAAGAAAGTGGCGTGGTGGTGCGTTGCAACGCAGCGGTAAATACATTTTTTTTTAATCATAATGAAGAAATCATATGAGCTGACACATGAAATAAATGGATTCATTCGTTAAAGATTTCATGGCAGCTGCATAATTAGAAGGTGCGCTAAACCCCCACCCTTGCTACCCGAAATGCAATAAAACGGAATGGAATCTTTTGGAATGGATTGGACCCATATAAGAGTGTGCTTGTACTGCCTTGTATGTATTCATGTTGAGTAACTGGAGTAACATGTTGAGCAGTTGAGGAACTGCAAATGGATCAAGAAATGGATGGAACAACAGAATCAAATGTTGCGAGGTTTACCGCGAGTGAACCCGAAGTTGAAGTTTCCCATGAAAGGGACGAGGAACACGTTGCAAAAAATGCGCTGAACGCGCAAATACAAACTGTCAACTTACACCGAGAAAGAACATTATAAAGGAACTAATGAAGGACAACATGTATACAGAGGAATTGGAGGAAAACAGGGCCAAGTACAAAACACTGTTGGACGCTTTTAAAGATGCTCACTTGTCATATAATACGCTGCTCAATGAGTCCGATGAAATAAATGAAAGTGAGAAATGGTTTCAATCAAAAATGTGCAGCAGTAATGACTTTATTGATGTTGTTACGGAATGGATGTCTGGACCCACAACCAGGTCTGATGAGTGCATTGCTCTTGGTGACAGCGCGTCTGTTATTGCCTGGAGATCATCCAAGCACAGCTCAAGTTCGAATGTGTCAAGCAGGTCTAGAAGCAGCTCGCACTCAGCTGTGTCTTCTGCTCGCATATGTGCAGAAGCCGAAAAGGCTGCTGCAATTGCAAAATTAAAGGCACTAAAGGATAAACAGGTGTTGGAGGAGGAAGAGGGGAAACTCCTTAAAGAAATGGAGCAAATAAGAAAAAGAAAGGAAACACTAAGTGTGCAGGCTGAGTTGGATGCGGCCACTGCTAAAATCAATGTTCTTACCATTGTGGAAACACCAAGTCATGTTCAAACTCAAAGCGCACCTCCACCAACAAGGGATGGAATGAATGAATATTTTGATAAAGGGGGCGAAATACACAAGATGCCCGAAAAGGAACCAGTGCATAGGAGCACTACAAATACACAAAGTGTGCGCCCAA